>JAECUM010049658.1:0-19506 GCA_016617855.1 Megalonaias nervosa | reverse complement strand
TATATATATATATATATATATATATATATATAAGAAAATATTTAACGATAGCAAACATTACTTGCCTATGATTAACGTAATGAATCTCATATATTAACGCCAAAAAAGAGACTGAAAATACTTACCAATTTATTCGGATCAAATACTATAAAACGAAATAAGTATTTGCTGCTCTACCTATGGAGTTCAATAGTCAGTGGGCTTGTGAAAACAATGAAACAGTATACAGTCTGCCATGTGGACATCACATTCCCATTTCAAGTTGTAAACACCAGCTAGAGAGGTATCTCACGTAGACAAAGGTGTATCAATTTTCGTTCTTATCAAACTTTGTATTTATTGCTTGATATATTGACAAAGGGTAACATAATCTGTTTTCAAACGAAAAAGTAAGTAAGCATTAAGCATGCAACGGATGAGTTGATTGACGCAAGTATTAGTCTAAAAGCATGACATAAATTATTAAGTTTTGGCAGGTGCTGTTTTTAAATTTAAGACTTCTTGTAAAGTAAATTCCCCACAAAATGTCTGAGTTCTGTGGATGTATTTTTCATTCCCATTACAATATATAAATTTAACCAAGCCAGAAGGACCGCGAAACCGTTTCTATCCGATAATAAATCAAATCGATATTTTTCGAACTGCTCAAAGTTTCATCATGGTAAGCATTAGTTAACTGTACAAGTTAATGAGAGGATCGCAATATTGATAAAATGTCAAACCATGATCGCTTATAATAAAAACCGACTTAGCAGAATACATTCCGGAAGGGTATTTCATGGAAAGTATGCGGAAAAGCATTATTTGAACAGGGCATGCTCTGCCGTATATTGATTGAAATGGACAATTTCTGCAACCCGTTTCTTGAATAAGGCAATTTTCTCTGCCTATTATCTGAACAAAAAACGCTCGTTTGAATAACCAGTGAATCTTTAACCTAAACGGGTCAATTTCAGTTTGCTCTCTGAGTGACAGTCAAATGATGGTGTGTAAAACAAGCTGTGTTCTTATCAAGAATGCACTGAATCTTTTTTAGAATAATCTTTAGTTCCCGGACGTAGACATTTGATAATATTCAGTAAGTGTAGTTTGTATTAGGATTATAGACCGAGGCAGAAAACGGTAACGATGTTGCATATTTAAAATAAATAAATAAATATATATATATATAAATAAATAAATATTTTTTCCTGGAAGTCCCATCTTTGTCCCTTCCCTAATCGATTATCGCTAAGTCAGTTCATGTGTCAAGGGGATTGATCCCAGTGGAACTATTGTTTTCGCCTACATCCCACCCCCACCGGGCAGCATGTACCTCAACCAATTTGAATTCGAAAACAATCGAGGAGAAGAAGGTCACAAAACTTACTCATTTCATTTGCTGATTTATAATTTCCAACGCGATTGCCACAAAGTGGTCAACAACGTTGTCACCTTCGTGTTTCTAGCTTAACGGAACTTCAACACGAACACTGCATGGGCGAGTCTGTATTTTTCGCGCTGCAGGAGTGATATATTTAAGAGTGTTCCGTAATCTCCGGATAAAGTAGAGATTTAAAGGTATATTTTTCTCCTTTTCTTAAAAGTTTTCGGAAGTATTACAATTACACATTGCATACACTGGATGTGGAGGACACACCGTTTACCTTCTATGTATGTGCAGGCCTTGAATTACTGAAAATTGGCTCTTTCAGCAACTGCAAAAATTGACAGTCAGGAGCATCCTGGTTTCCATTAAGTTTTATCTTGAAAAGCGAAGAAGACAATGTTTATTAACACAAGACATTGTTGATCTTTTAGGTCAACCAGAGAACAATAAAACACTGACAAATTTAAAAATAAAATTGAACTTCTACCTAACAGTGGAATCCGGTTTTATGCTTTTGCAGACTTATCCTATAGACCGCCAAGGTTTTTGTCCTAAATTTGCTTGAGACAACTTACGAAAAAGTTTTGTGTATGGTCAGATATCAACTAAACATGATCATCCACGACCTTCCAAGCGCAATTATTGCTCAGCTGGCTACAAATGCTGGATTGCTGTATAATTTCAATGCATACATGTATATGGGGTTTCTTTTCGTAATAAATGACATATCGCATTCTACATTCTGCATTTCATCTACAACATTGACGATAAACAACCGATATTGTTGCTCAGCATATTGTTTTAAGCGCTATATGTTGTAAGGCGTTCCTTTTTCGGATCAAAATGCAAGAAACGATAGCCGCCTCACAAATGCAATAAAAGCAATTACGATTCAGTTATTAACGGAAATGTGAAAAATTTATACCAATCGCAAATAGTACACATTGATTTTAAAATGTTTTCCTAATTTAGTGCGAACTTAAAAGGTAGTCCGGGTGTGATATTTTCATCAAAAATACGATAATATTTGTATGAATGTAAAATGGCTGCTGACTGGTTCATTGAATATAAGTACGTGTCAAGCTCAGATGATGTTTGCTAGTCTATACGAGATTTGGATAGTTTTCATTTGATACGTGAATTCAAAGCGATGTAGCTCTCCTGTCTCTTTTAAACACGTGCGTGCATTTTTACAGTCTTTGTTATAATTCAGCTATATGTATTCCTTAAATTTTGAAGTTGTACATGCATCGGTTAAGAATAAACTTCATCTTAAAATTCAAGAAGATAAAATGATTTTTATGTGGCTAGTTTGATTACATACATACATACATACATACATACATACATACATACATACATACATACATACATATATACATTGTATCATCTGTAATCACGTTTTTTCTTTCTTTTCAGGTTTATATTTTTGTCATTATCGAAACCTGTCGGGCAAGAAACTCAACCTCAAACCCAAAAGTCAAAAACTTTGACAGCATATAACTCTGATAAAAAATAAAGTTTGAAAGTCGCGAAAGTCTATATCTCTGACAAGAATAAAGTTAGAGTTACGTAACTTGATAGATCTTTACCTAACTTGGAGCCGTCTCATAGAATATCATATTCTTGAAGCAGGAGCACTGAAGGTAGAATCCCTGATGTGGGATTTCAGCAATTATTTCCTGCTGAAAGGTTTTGAGAAGCAGGGTCTGTTGACAAACGGCCTTGATAATTATATGACATATTTATATCACGTCTGTTGCTGTTGTCTCGGATATTACGTGGTTGTCTTGCCGGTCAAACATCACATCATCGTACACAAAATCATTATTATGCTTCTGATCCAGGTCGTCAATCGTAGGAGCTTAGCTCAATGGTGGACGATGAAGACGCTGATGACGCATGCCTTTCCGTGAAATCCTTGAGTACATCACAACACGGCTGATCGTTCGCGGTACGTGAAATTCCTTACAACCGATCCCATGTTAAATATCTCATAATGAGATTCAACAACATTTCGGCTATTCCAGATCCGGCCGGGGCAATGATCAGCGCACTAACCGTGTTTGGAAACATGTCGCCTTGTATGGGCGGTCGAGGCTTTGCGTAGAGAAGTGAATGACGGTGAAATCTTGACTTTTTCTTTATGCCATATTGAATGCCAGTTTTTGTATGACATAATTATTTCTTCATATAGTCTGTGATGCTGCATGAAAATGTAACTCGTATCGGTAGAGTCGGAATCGCTGAAACTTGCGTATGATATGGGGCCAAAAAATTGACGTTAGTCACAACCTCCGTTCAGAACCTTCCAGCTCGAACGGGTCTAATATACAGTCAGCGGAGATATCGCTGTTGCGTTAGAGAAGCTACTCTGATCACCATGGAGTAAACATTCTGGTGAAAAGTATATTCCTGGATACAACTTCTGCGGGCCTGAGACACGGTTGGATATACGAGTGCATAATAATCGACAGAAAAACTTGTAAACCGCGTCGATGCTGCATGCTACAAACATATTTTCACACAAAAATTATCAAGTGACATCCGCGTAAGTAACGCGACAGCGTGGAACTCATCCATGACTTAAACACAATTAATCTTACACTCTGAAGACAGAATCGCCAGACAGGTCATCAAAGAAGTCTTGCACTTGACGGATCTTTATATTTGCTCATTGGAGGTAAAAAAAACCAAAAAAACAATATAACAATACTTACTATCGAGCTGACCATGGCTGCGAGATACTACAGTCCGATCGGTTATTGGAAGGACGAAGCAGCGGCTTCTGTCGGTCTTAGCAGCGTTAAAAAATTAAATCATACATACTGTTGGGTTGGGACCCGTGGATAGGATTCGTCAGACTATTTTTACCAGTTCCCAACATGACAGTTTCACAAATACTGGCGTTAGATCCACTCGTAAACAATTTAGTTATCTGTGTGCATCGGGGTAGTTAGAATGCGGAGAAAGTCGTGCTAGTGACCCGTGTCCATGTATTTACAGTCTCTTATCGGATTGACATTCTGGGGCGATCATCACGCTACCATTTAGCACCGATCCAACCATGCAAGGCAAAATCGAGTTGACATCATCCACCGAGTAGAGTATTTGTGCAATAGAATTACAAGACGTTCGCATGAATACGGAACTACCGCCAAGATTTATTATGGTATCTCAGCATACATGTACGCGATTGTCGAGATAGATAAGAAAAATCCATCTCAAGGTTTTCAGCGGGGACAAACTTACCTTGGTGCAACAACACTCACCCCTACGATGTTTCTTTGACTGAACAAAACTTGCCGCGTGTGCGAATTCACATAAAGTTATGCCTGAGATTCTTTTGCATAACCACACGTCGGGACTTCTTTCACCATCTTGATGTTTTGGATCCTCCAGATCCAGTGGGGGAATCACCACTGGGAAGAACAGTTCTTGCCACGATCGAGGACGTCTTGGGGCGCAATCCTACGTATTCCTTGATGAGCTTTCGTCCTTTAATTGCCCCACAACTTTTATTTGGGTGTTCTGAAGAGCATGGTCCTTCGGGTACTCTCTGGTGTCAAACTCGTTTACCACTAAAGCCTCACCGCGTAGATGTCATCGTGGTAATGTACATCTGTGTATGCGTCCGTGTACAACAGCTTGTCATTATTGCTATACCATAGCTTGATCGAGTCGTAGTAAAACTCATACATAAAAGAGTACTGATGTACCAAAGTAGATGGGCTTTATCAGTTTTAATTTCGACTTTTTTTTTACTCTGGACGGCAATGAATCCACCATTAAAGATCTTCCCCGACCCAAAGGCCTGCTCTGCAAGCAACCTGTTGAGATGTTGTTGCTCAGTATTTTGTACATGATCCACATGGATTCTATTTTTTGGTTCTTCATCATTTTCCTAATCACAGCATGGTTCCTGAGTTTAAAGAAGTATCCAATGTGTTCGTGGCGACTGTCGCAGATCTGTATAGATGTCGTTGAATTGCGACATTCACGTCTGCATGTTGGAAGGTACGCTATCAAAGCTGTCAATATCTGTATATGCACGCCATCTTATTCGTCACAGTACTGTGGACAACATTCGAAGAATTTAAGCGATAAGATTCAAACTTGAGCAAATAAAGGAGTCTAATGCTAAGTTTTGACTTGATGAATAGGATAAAATGTTATTTATGGCACAAAAATATTGAACTTTTATGGATTTGATGATTCATTATGTACCGATGTTCTTACCTGCAAACGTACTCATACCACTGCCTCCCATCTTTTAATTTTAAAAATTGTATTTCACTTTGATTTTAATTGTTCTATCTTTTAAAATGGTTTTGAATTGGACGTAAGATGTACTTGCTCGAACATTTCCGCGAAACTATAAAGGAGACGTCAAATAACTACAGTGGACATAAATGTGCATTTTTCTTTTGTTGTCATACTAAAGCCAAACCGTGTTTATATGTTCAGTTGTGGTGATTGGATGAAAAGATGCTATCAGAGCTAACGCGACAGTTTTTAAGAGCTGTTGATGAAAGAACAGTGAAGTAATTAGTTCGTATTCCAGTGTCTGACCTATTTGTCGTTTAGTGTTTTGGTGTAGTGCATGTTTCTGGGGGAATGAGTTTTAATTTTTGTAGTTGTCAATGTAACAACAATATTATTATCAGAATGACCGTGACTCGATCTCAGCTATCTTTTAATACTGACACAAAAGTTTTTGTTTCTCTAACTGTCTTCTCTCAGATTTTACAGTCAGAAAATGTAACGCTCGTTAATAATTTGCATTCTTTTTCGAACATTCTTGCCTTTATATATGAAAACTGAGCAAAGAATATGGTATCTCGAAACATAATAAACCATATCACAAACCATATTAAGCCCTTTCAGGAAGTAAAGGTAACATGCAATTTTTGAGACACCTTTCACAGACATAAAATGTTAACCTTCTCAAAGACTACAGTTTATAGAGTGTAAAAGATGTTAATAATATAAATAATAGTATCTTATTTCTTAACGAAGGTTCAACCGGGGAATTCATAGCAAAAAAAAACAAAAAACAAAAAAACAAAAAAAAAACGTATAATGACAGGCACGAAATAGAACCGGTATTTCTGTTTTGCTCAAAGGAATTATCTCCTTTCTACTATACTTCTTTTATCCTATTGTAGATAAACATTCAATAAAATAGAAGATATTGTAAGCTTTCTGTTGACATACTGACGTTCATATATTACGAGTACCAACGTATATGGAAACAAATGCTTGCAAACAATTACAGCACTTTATACGCAGCAAATATGCGAATTAATACTGCGTTGAGAATTCAGTACAGAAAGTGGGTTTTCGAATACGACGCAATAGTAAACAGTACGCCATGTTGCTAGCACGTGAACATTATGTCCTGTAAACACTCGCTGGGTAGCATTATCGTTGAGAACTATCACGTAGACAAAAGTGTATCATGTCAATAATTATGTCAACGTTTATATCTATCAGGTATCAAATTTTGTTTTAGTGATTGAAATCTTCAATAAAGATAAATTATCTCTGATAGGTAATTGTATTGCATTTATCAAAGTATCAATGGATCAGTTCACTGATACAAATATGAGAATAAAACATGACATGTATCTGTATTTGGCCCTTGCTGTTATGACATGTACCACCTGTTGTTACTTGTCCACGACAATGTCCAAGTTCCCGTGGAAAAAATGTTTTCTTCATTTAGAGACTTCATAATTTGTAAATTTTAATTAAACCAGACAACTCATCAGACGTTTCCTATATTACAATGTTTCAAATGGAGTTAGGTTGTACTAGTGATATATTCATTGTTGTAGACATTTATGAACTGTGACAACTACTGATGGGATTGAATATGATTACGTTGTTACATTGACCGTACTGTAGTAGAACAATAACTTAATGAAATGCATCCTTGTGGGATATTTCACGGAAAGAATTATATAAAAGCACCATTTGAAAGCTATAACGTTTGCGATATTTAGTGTTAGTTAAATGTCCCGAAAATGTGATCTTCTCATCTGTGAATTTCATTTCACTAATCCTCGGTTTTCGCAAAATCTGTATATATTGACAACGAGACTTGGAGAGTTATTGACGATTGGAGAGGTAACCTTTTCCAAGCAGCCTGTCCCATAACATGTGTTACAATGTGGTACTATTGTTTTCCGTACGATCGAATTACATGTAGCCTTGTCATACAGACAATAGCAAAACCAAAAGCAGAACTACTCAGAGGTAATTGGAACTTTTAAAAACAACATTGTTCTCTCTCTCTCTCTCTCTCTCTCTCTCTCTCTCTCTCTCTCTCAGAGAGACTTTTGTACACAAAGTATTATGCGATTTATCTTTCACGTGTTCTGCTTAAAGTTTGATTTCATTTTTGAAAACCTGCGAGGTAAACAGACAGTACCAGCAGTCATTTTTCTCAATCATAAAACTCAAAACCAAAATATATTAATATATTTTCCCAGTTTTTGAACTTACACCAAATTAATAGAGGAAGCACAATAAATAAATAAAGACAATTGATAAATAATGTTTATATTTTGCGCAAATTTTCATCACATTTTCTTGAACATGTGATATCTCCTGGCTCCCCATTTCGTCTGGAGGTAGACAAAAGAATAGGAAAGTATAAATCACGGATCGAAAACCAAACCAATATTTGAAAAGAAACATATTGAACATTATGTTTAATCACTCCTATATAGACAAAATACCACAATTCAATACTGTTCTAAAAGCCTTGCATTATATTTGAAATGCGTTCACTCCAATAGCCCCTGTTGTTTGGGCACACTATTAATAAATACACAGGAGCTCCATCGAGTAAATTATTTTCACGCCAACACACTCGTTAGGGATACGACAACACTAAAATATATAGCGCGAGACATCAACGTGATTTTTATAGTGATAGGAATAATATCAAAGATCCGAGATAATACTAGATCACACAACTCGATATTTACTGGCGCAATAAAACTAATGTTTTATTATCTTATAAAAATCGATATTTACTGGCGCAATAAAACTAATGTTTTATTATCTTATAAAAATCGATATTTACTGGCGCAATGAAACTAATGTTTTATTATCTTATAAAAATCGATATTTACTGGCGCAGAACTTAATATTATGCTGTTTGAAATCTTACTTTAATAAATGATACAATACGTAGAAAAGGCAATAATCCTGACTAATTTAAGCAATAATTTTAAGAGCGTCTGCAGAACATGTGTACCTGAGGTACAATCACCATGGCAGCTGATTTGCTCTCAAGGAAGCGAAATAAAAATAACATTTCCACCCCCAATTCTTTTTTTCACACTTATATGAATTAGTTGTACCGCTTGTTAGTAACTGTTGTCGATTGGTGTAGACGCATCGAGCGGCATTACAGACCTAAAGATTTCAGGTTCGGCTCTTGTTTGATTGTGTAACTGTGAGAGTCTCTGATGTTGATTCTTTGAATGCAGATTAGAAAGAAATTAAATATCCAGATAATTGCATAAACCTCTTTTAGTGTTTCCTTGACGTCTTTTTTGCTTCTTGCAGTCGCCTTATCAACTGCTAATAATTGTTTCTGGTTTTTGCCATCAATACGGATTCGCACTCATCTGCCACATTCTAGAAACTCATTGTCTTTTAAAAGATCAGATTGTTCATTCTGCTTGATACTAATATCTATTGACTGAGCTTCTACCATCTATATTAACTGAATAATGATTTATTTTGGTTTCCAACTGCTACACGATTCATCATATTCCATCCATTTCACCACTATATACTGCTTGTCTTTCAGTATCATGGTCTTCAAAATCGCATCGTCTTTGTATACGTGATCATGTTTAGTATAAATATATAGCTCTTTATATACCCTGTATATCCTCTCCTTCTAAATATTTCAATTTGCAAGCAACCAGGTCACTTCAAATGATTTGGCCGATTTTATATTCCTCTGTAAGACTTTTGCTACTGTGGTGTGGTATTTCGAAGTACTTACTGTTTCAACAGTTTTGAATTTTAGACTTCCATATGTATGAATTGTCAAAAAACGGCCAACTGTTTCACTCTCGCTTCAGCTGTATGTTTACTGCTGTGTGATGAATATTACCGTATCCATCAATTACCTTTGGTAAAACGTCAACCCATTTTCTTGCTTCGTTCTGAGTGACAATCTTCCACAATATAGTATTCAGAGGTTTCTTAATCGTATCATCTTCCTGGGTTTTTGTCCGATTTAGGATCGAGATTTTCCTTATCAAAATATATTCTTGATTTCCAAGTTGTTGTTCAACTATTTCCCCTAATAAAACTGTATTGTGTCAAATTTTCTTTCTTTGATGATATACGCGAAGACCTCATGTCTCTTTTTTGATATATTCTCTGGGCCTAAGTGTAATTTCCCAACAAAAAGTATCTATCGTCGTCAAGATGTATTAATATTCATCGTTATGTTTGATACGCTTAACTGTCAAACATGTCTGTTTGCCACTAGTCATCCGTGTAAGATAGATCCTTGTGTATAACTGTTTTTTAATCGTTTGTCCTTTATAACATTTATGTAAACCTTTTGGTTAACCATGATTTCATTCAATATATTTTATTTTAATGTTGTGACGCTTAATTTTTTTCCAAAATTGGTTGATATTTCTGTAAACATTCGGACTTTTATGAGCCCAGTATATGTGCCTTAAATACTATTCTTTCCTTTGCTCTTTGGTGTAGCTCCGTCGTTTTAGGAGATGTAATAGCTATATCCAGTAAATACTTCGTGCTTGACAAATAATTAGCGTTTGGCATGATCAGTAAGCAAACAGAACTGCCATCTACAAGTCTTTCTTTTATTCTGAACAATTTGCAATATTTTCTCAATCCTTTCAAAATTATTAATAATTTCAGTTCGACAACAGCTTTTGTTCTGTTGAAATGTTTGATTCAAAAACAGAAACTGCACAAACTTAGTCACCATCTGCTGTTAGACTGTAACTTTGTTTTCAACGAATTCCATCTCTGTTTTTGACGAACAGTATATAACAAACGCGGAAAGCTGATGACATGTTCAGGTTGTGTTGTACTTTGCATGGTTACAAATTTACGTAATTGTCCAAAATCAAATCTAATCAATCTTCATAGCGCCTAATTCTAGTCATGCTGCATTCCGGATTGATGCTGCTTTAATGTTATATTTCATCACTGAGTGTAACCTTTAAATCAGCAGCTTTCCTGAGACATTGATGCACAACTTCTTTTGTTCTTATCAGTAGTCAGTTTATTGAATAATGCTTATATCACAACAAAATTTTACCACACCTCGATACAGTCTAAACATGCAAACAAATGCACACTATCTTTTGATCCTGAGATTGTTGAATTTTATATTAAACTCACTGAATATCTCTATCGACTCTCTAAAAAAATGTTGCATTTATAAACAATGTGGCTTTGCTACTTTGTTTATATTTTGATGATTTTCAATTTAATTTTTATTGTGACTTGTAATAATTTTGAATGATCACAAGTGTATCATTTTATCAATTCCATTTAAGTTATTAAGGTGGCATCTAAATAGTCAGGCTTTTACAACATCTCTGAAAATCCAGTAATTGAGGAAATGGTGTCATGACACGATTTGTTTTCTTTTTTTTTTTTCACGCAACAGTAAGTTGGGCAGCCTGGTGATCACATGCTTATATGGAGCGTGTTTTAGAATTAGGTAATATGCGAGAGTACATTGAGTAGAAATTTCAATCAGTGCGTATTTGTTGTGAGAGGGCGACATGCCATGCCAACAAGATTTGGATATTTCAATTTTAATTAGTGCACTCGTACTGTCGTATACTGTATTTCCCACTGCCTGAAAATCAGTTACACATTGCATGAATGGCTAAGGTTCAATTCTTATAATCACAAACATTATGAATAATAATAATAATAATAATAATAATAATAATAATAATAATAATAATAATGAATCTCAAATAGTACATAGCACAACCATGTATTGACCATCGTTTACATTCATCGTTAAAAACACACAAGAAGGGCGCAAGAATACTAAATTAGTTCATTTCGGATGTTATGAAAATAATAGCCTCATGTTTTGTGTCATATCAGAGGATTTTAAGTTATGGAAATTTTTGTTACAGTCACTTTGTACAAATTTGTAAGGAGGGTGGATGATAATATGAAGTGAAATTATATGGAGAAAGAATATTACGGCACAGGTTAAAGACTTAGAGAACTTTTAATTCGTCTCCCACTGAGAATCGAACCCTGATCCAAGAGTTACATAACCCAACAACCTCCCTATTCTCTTGGCTAAGCGAATATCCACGAAAGAGGATGGAACTCTCCTATACATATACAGTTGTTCTGGATTCTTCTTAGAAACTCAACATCATGCGTCCTTTAGATAATTTTACAAGGATGAATCCCCTGTTCCTGCATACCAACTGGATCCACATTATTGACTCAAAGCTAGGAAATTAATACTTATGAGTTCCCCAAGGTAATATTTTCTGTCCAGTCGGTATCAGTCAAGCTGAAACCATTGAAAAGTTGATGAACGTTATTATTGTTAGGTCCACATCTTGTAGTAATTCAACTCATTTCCTCAGACAATTAAAAAAACAATGTAGGGAATGTGCGACATTTTTTAATTTTGGAGAAAAATTCTAATGTTATGATGCTCAGGGTGACCAATAAAACTTCTGCCAATAAAATTCACAAATTTCACCAAAACACACACACACACACACACACACACACACACATGAGAGCACAAATATCTTTTCTTAACATCCGGGGTCGTAATTTTCCTTTTCCTTTTATTACGAGACGTTTAGCTGCACACGTCACTTTGTATTATTTACACTCATGTGATTCATTTGCAGTTCATAATTTTTGTTTCAGGAGTTATTGATTTCTTTTTTATCAGTGACGACGAAACGGAAAAATGGCTGTAAATTACAAAATAGACAGTTCTTCTACAAATCCACAAACTCTGAAGTCCAGAATTTGTGTTCCTTTTCACGCTGAATATGGAAAACGTCTTACAGACAACAATCGGAACCGCTCTAAGGTCAAACAAAAGAAACAGAGCTTACAGATTGATAGTGGCAATGGTACTTGAAACAAAATAGGTAAACTTAATTATAATAGAAACTTTCCAGATAGTACTATTGTTTTCTTTGGGGTAGATAACTGAATTATGGAAATTATGTTCTTTAGATACCATTCATTTTTACACCAGTCTATGTGATTTCATCTTGTCTCCCTTTGTATGTAAAGCATGTTGATAAATACAAAGTGTAGCCTGAAAGGACGATTATATTAGTTGTCACGCGGTGTTGTGTGATGTTTCAAAATGATATTATATACAGTGTTTGAATACAGAGATACAGATCAAAAGTGTACTTTCCTTTTCAGTCATACTGATATATCCATTGATGACTGATACGACCTTGGTTTACAAAATATTCAACGTCTTATTTCCTCACATCTTCAGTTGTTTTTTAAAGGCAAAAATAAAAATAAAATAAAATTAAAAAATAGAACAAAACAATAACGACCCCAATCACCTCCACTACTATCCCCTTGCAAATGTACCACCCAATCCTACCTTTTCGTCCTAATCCCTCAGGTCATTTCTTTCGTCAGTCTATGTTGAGTCAACTGGCTCCGTTTTAAAAACATGGATGTATTCATTTAATTTGTAAAAGCGTCTGTGTTAAAGAGTTGGCGGGAAGAGTGTTGGAGATTTGTACTTGCAAACTAAAGACTTTTACATATTGGTGTTGGCATAGTTCAACACAAGCACTTGCATTTCTATTTTGTACAAAGCCTACACCTGTATCAAACATACATCCATCATACAAAAACTGTAACAAAAATTTACACGATCTGGACCATATTTACCAGTTTTAAAATTTGATTCTTCGTAATTACCAAATGTACCGTAACAACGTTAGTAAACCACGTGACAGAATTAATCAGTCATTTCCACAAACTCCACATTTCGTGAAGCGAATCCATCTTTCCAGATATGGAAAAGGAAGCACATGGTATCGGTGCTCATGTATTACAGTTTTGCTACAGAAATGTCAAGACGTTTCGATTTTTGAATCGAATAGAGTTGCTCCTAATGGCTACTATGACAATCAACAGCAGTTGCAAAAGGAAGTTTTTTTCTTATACATCTGACAGAGTTTACGATTTAAACTTCCGAGGAGTTTCAAATATCAAGTACATGTCATGAGAAATGGCATACAAAATGGCGTTCGAAATGTTCACGGACGGTTGGAAAACGAGAAGGGGTAAAAAACAAAGAGAAGCCGCTGTCGGAATTACAGACTTGGCAACGCTCTGCCGATGATTTTGGAATGAACTGGCATCATGAGTTACTTTAACAACATGAATGCTGTTCCTCTCCTGAAGATCCGGAGTTGGTATTGAGGAACTGTTTCCCTATTGACCTAACTATGAGTATAAATCACCTACCAAGTCACTCAGTGAACCTTAAATATCAATAATTTTTACAACGTATTTTACCGGCTGTCTAAGAATTTGATTACAATTGCATGAACATGGTTGATAGCGGCATAACATTCAAAGGACGTGAATATTAAGAGTTTAAAACATGCATAGGATTGTGTATAGAACATTTTGCTTTGGTTTTTCAGCCGAAAATAACTGTACCCAACCGCAGTAAACGGTTGCTCTTGTACCCACCTGTCACCTTAGTAAGTGCGCATTGAAAAAAATTTGGCAGAAAATACATTAACCGTAAATTTTCTTCAAAAATCTTTGATTCAATAGGATTTCACTTCTTTCTCAATGTTTTATTCGTATGATTCAAATGGGAAACAAGGATTAATCGACCACTTTACGGAAAATCAGCTACACGTATTTAGTCTTGTCAGCTAGTGTATAATTCAAGATTTTCTTGTTCAACTGACGTCATGGAAACTTGACAGAAAAACATAGCATGTACGTCTTAAAGTGTTGTTGTCATATTGATACTGTGACTTTGGTTACAGAGATTTTTAACCCTTTTATTTACACTCGTGTATAGTATTGAAATGTTTAACCTTACCTTTGATAGCTAAACTCGCCTTATCAGTTCTTTGTATTTGAGGGGAAACAAGAGCGACTCGCTTAATCAGAGTATAAATACAACAATTACTGTTATTTAGTCGATCAGTGAAATTGGCTGGCACAAAAACACTTGACTCAGTTGATCCGGGGATATCGAGGCGGTCAGATCGACAAGTGGAAAGATAGAAAATAATGTTTGATGCAGGAATTTATAACTCTACATTTTCAGAATTGCTTTCTTTAAAGGCACTTTAACAATTAAGTCAGTAAGCAATTATTCCATATGGATGATTTATGTTGAAGAGTTGACTTTTGAAACAATGAACGCTGAATGCAAATATTTAACTTCAAACTATTTCTCATGTTCTCGTTAGAGTGTTTTACTGTGACGTCAGAGCTGAGTTTTAATAAACACAGTTCTAACGAAAAGATTGTTTGATAGCAATCAAAGTATCAATAAGATTCACATTTCTTCTTCTTTGTTTGAGGAATTTTAAATAAGAGAGAGTTTAACTAAAGTAAGAACTGTTAATCGGAAAATATGGCCTCATATTTAGATGTGGAATACAACGCCATGAGGCGAAGAATGAGCAGGGTGCGGGTTCAACAAAGCAAAACTTCATTTCCAGATGCAGGTATGATATTTCATTATTTGCTCTATTCAAATCCTGTGTTGGTGTATCGATTATCTTTCAATGTTTGCAGTATGAAAATGCAACACATGTCGGTCACCATCAGATTTTATTTTGTTTTCAAAACTATTTTAAATGTCTTTAGAGTGTCGGAGATAGCCATACAGTTAAAAAGAAAGATACTAGCAGGTAGATAGATAGATAGATAGATAGATAGATAGATAGAAAGAAAGAAATAGAGCGATACATTCGTCTGTTGAAAATATTTGGGACAGTCTTAGGCAGGTAGAAAGTTAGTGCGTAACTAGGTATCACAGAAAAAAACGTTAGTTTTCATTTGTAATTTATAGACATAGGCCTGTGGGAATTCCAAAATGAACCATAAATCACATATCTACCCAAAATTATGGTAGTACAAACAATAGACGGCATAAATCAAGGCACGGTGTCATATGGCAGGCAACAAATACGATACGTTAGAAAAAAACAATGAGTGTTCGTAAGTTATTTATGGTCCGAGTACTATATACACCTCATAAGTCTATATTTCTTCTCTTTGAAAGTACAAATAATTAAAGGCTTATTGTTTGTCCAGTTATGAGAATTCAATAGATAATACGGAGCCGTTACGATCAAATGCTTTTGCAGGAAACATCACTACTAACTTACACGACTGCCCATGAACAAAACACAAAACTTGGGTATTCGAGTTTATAGAGTTAAACAGCTATTCTCAGGATTTGAATAAGCACTGCTTGCATTATGTCTAGTATTCAGAATTAAAGATGGGTAAACTAGAAATAAGGACACATTGCTAAAGTGCTCTACTAAGGAAGAACTTAGCTTTTACAACGCGTTAACAGTAGGATGTGCGTCATTAAAGTTCACAGTAACTGGAGAACCAATTATTAACCAATATTCTAGTCAAAGTTACTAAGCTGAGTACCTCCCACAATATAGTTTACTGTTGGTTACCTATCCATATTGGCATTAAAGGTAATGAAAAAGCAGATCGCGCTGCTAAAACGGCCCTATCCCTAGAACTATCTGATTTTAAAATACCGTATACTGATTTTAAACCTAGTATCAAAGAATCTTTACGTCAGAAATGGCAGGCATAATAGATTGATGCACTGAATAACAAACTTCATGCAATCAAGCCAACCCTTGGAGAATGGACTCCTTCCTACAGAACCATCCGTAGGGAGGAGGTAGTGATTGCAAGAATTAGAATTGGTCATACTTATATAACCCACTCTCACATACTAAAAGTAGAAGACCCACCAGAGTGCATTTCTTGCAATGTACCATTCACTGTTAAGCACTTTATGATGGAGTGTTTCGACCTCCAACCTACGCGCAATCAGTATTACAATGTGCATGACATGAAGGAACTTTTTGATAAAATAAAAGTGACTTGTATTATAGAATTCCTGAAAACGTAAACATCTATTCCAAGCTATAACTTTAATGGTATCACCTTGAGCAGTTTTATGTAATGTATATACCGTCCTTTATTTTAAATACCTTTTCATCTGTCTTCATTAACATACACCATTTGCATTCCCCGTTGGTCGGGAAGCTTTATTTATTACCGTTATCATTTTATCGTTTTACCTTCAACTCTGGTTTTATATCGATGTTCGAAAAGAAACCTTTCACCACTTTTAAATGATCCTAGATATAACCTTATGTATGGCGCTAAATAGTCTAACAGTGCTGATGCGCCGTAAAATTACAACCAATCAATCAATCAATCAAAGTTCACAGTTGCAAGCTACATGCGTTAGGTTTCCTTTCAATTTCGAGCACGGTAGCTTTGAGAAACTTCGCTAGAATATTCACCACTTCTTTCTTATTTGTTAAGAGGTTAGACGCATGCCTCAGTGCTCCATTTTAAATAAAGAAATAAGATAAAGAAAAAAAAAAACAAAAAAAAAAAAAAACAGAAGAGAGGCCTCTTGCAGAGGATCTTGATGCTTTTGACACTGGTTTAACCATGCCTGTAGATAAACTCATACATCAATCTGAAACAGTCTCTCTGAGAATGTACCACTTCTTGCTTGTACCGGTTCGTATTCTACATTAATAGCGTATACTCAGCATTGAATACTGTGGCATATTTCACTGGTATATAGAACCTCAACAAAAATATTGCCAGCGTACTTTTCTCCATGGGAAACTTGTCTTACGACTCTTGACATGATTTGATACATTAAATTCTGAACAAGGTGAAGAAAGTAATTAAAATGCAGAATTAATTAAAATGCAAAATTAAACATTGGATACATCATGAAAATTCAACTAAAATTATATCAGCGATAAATTTTTAAAATATGTTCATTTGAAAGACTGCATGTGTTAAAAGAAAGAGAAATAAATTGTGTAAGGGAAATATTTTAATTAGTATTTAGTATGGGTTTTTCATGTAAATTAAATGCAACAGAAAGCACGTGTAGCTTGCTTAAAAGTCACACGCATAATTTAAAGTTTTAAGTTACTGCATAAAGTAAATACTTACGCGAATGGGAAGTGGCAACATTTCTTCTACTGGATGGCCGTTTTGTCTACGCACAGTAGTGTGGATACGAAATTAAAACAAAGTAAAGGAATGCGTTACCATAGACGGTCCACATAAACACCCAAATGATTTAGTTCTTTCTGAAACAAATAAAATGATAATATTCTATCCAAAACCAAATTGCGGTAAAATTTAAGTTTGATTGGGTGATTCAAACAAGTGTCACGGCATGGAAATTCAATCTTTATCGTACTATGGGTAACATCTGATCTTTAATGAATCCATGAAGAACATGCTCAAATGATGGCTACCTCCATTTCCATAAATACAACTTGCATGAGAACTTTGGAAATTATACCACTTGGCCTTTTTTCGGGGGGGGGGGGGCTTGGGTACAAATATCGAGTCCAGATAGGGCACGAACGCTAGCGTAATAGAACCCCATATACCCAATATTCGAGATTCTTTAGTATTTTATAGATTCTTCACTTGGTCTATATTCGATGCGGATTGATAGTGTTCGCTTTACGCTATAAAGGAATCGAAAACTGATCAAAATTATATCATGCTGATATATCAATCTGTTTGAACAGACCGCTCCGGTGGCCTAGTGGTTAGAGCGTCCGCCTCGGATGCGGGAGGTCGTGGGTTCGATCCCCGGTCGAGTCATACCAAAGACTTACAAAAATGGTACTAACAGCTGCCTCGCTTGGCGCTCAGCATTAAGAGGTTAGTGTTAGGACTGGTCGGCCTGGTGTCAGGATAGTGTGACTGGGTGGGACATCATGCTACATGTCTGCGGCATGATGCCCCAGTGCTAGACATCACTATAAACTGCCACACTGCAGACATCGTAGCGATATGACTGAAAAATTGTTAAAGCTACGTTAAAAATCATAATCACATCACATCACATCACCGACTGCTTTCCCTTGTCTTCTATTAACATCCATGAATTCACTGATGTGATTGTTCAAGCTGTATTTGTAAACACTTCTATAAATTACTGACTGGCTTAAGGCTCCAATGCCGCCGTTACGTGCAAAAGATCGTATATGCCATATCGTGTGAATAATACTGAATCTTAAAGATATTGGTCCTAAACATCGTTGGGTTCCATTAAAAGCAGATAATATTAACGTTTCATCACATTATGAGCCATTTAATTTATCCCCGAACTAAGACACCCAGTCATTTTCTACATGTTGTACGAATTAATCCGATGATGATTGCCGACATCAGTGGCTCACCCGATTCCAGTTGATAGCTGGCATACAAGATTTGATTACGTCACCGCCGTAAATATAAGAAGCTATCACCAAGTTATGTCGGATTGTCTTCTGCCCACGTTCGCCCTTAAATGTATATTCCATTGCACCAGCTGATCACCAATATTAATTCAAGTCTAATTTTAATCTAATGCACGCTTTCTTCTCAGATCTACTTTAAAAAAGCGGGCCTGCCTCTGTGCGCCACGTGCAAATGTTGTTATTATTCGATTAGTCACTAAAGAATATGCCGAATATTTCCTTCCTTCCAAACTTTAGCTGCATTAGAAAATGGTGAAATTTATGATAAACGGCGGCATTGGGGCTTTAAATGGAATGTAATTCGCTACAGTACTTTGGTTCAGTTATCTGACGCTAATATTACACGCTGGAAAACTATTTTAATGAGGTCTGAGATGAATGCAGTATACCTTAGCCATGTCTCCCGCGCTCGGAAATTATCTGAAACGAGGCTACAAATGCAAAGCCAATGGCTGACCATTACGTGTTGCTCTGATGTATGTGCGCGTGCTAACTTGAAACTATCATTAATTTAGTACCTTGTCTCCCCCCTCTCTCTCTCTCTCT
>JAECUM010049657.1:0-32234 GCA_016617855.1 Megalonaias nervosa | reverse complement strand
TCATGATTGCTAGCGCATAAATTAAAGTGCACTTAGAGTATTGACGATTTTAAATCCGACCATACAGTTATTGGTGGTTTTCTTGTGTGTACGTGAAAATTCTACAGTTTTTATCAAGCATAACTATTAGACGCCAGTTATATTCTTTAATCAGTGTTTAATCATTTCATTCATAAATCGCAAAGTTATCAATTAAAATAGTTCTCCGAAAGAAATGTGCCATAAATTTGCATAGGAATACAGGAACTGTCTCTTCCATAACAAAGGAAAGTGTCTTAAATATCATTCTTTTGTCATTATAGCAGATATTCAATGCACTCTGAATTTATCTTTCTATCTGTTTCTTTATTTCCAGGTATGCCTGTATGTTTCTGGGCTCTTCTATTTGTCTCCACAAATAATTAACAAATTCTACGTGGTATTGTAAATTCACTTTACTTATCAGTAAAATACCCATCAATCAAAAATTTTTTTTTAATAATAAATATTCTAATAATTTGACTTCACAAAACTGTGAAATTTGCTAGAAAAGGGGCATCTCTAAGGCATTCCCCTCGACTTCATGGTAAAATATATTATAAATATTTTACTATTTTAATCAGTTCATCGTCTGTGACAAATTTAGAGCAGGTTTGTTTGTTGGGTTTTTTGGGGGGGTGGGGGTGGGGGATTGGGGTTTTTTTTTGACTGACATATTCTTATAAAATCTGGTGATCTTTTTGAAAAGTCTTTTTCACTTATCAAGATATTAACTATTGAGTGACGACGACGACGACGACGTCGTCGTAGTCGTAGTAGTAGTAGTCCATATAGAAGTATTGTTTATCCAGATAACCGAGCAGGGCTGTGTCAGCTTTCTCGACATCATTGGTGGCTCATATGGTACATTCTTTCATATCTTTTTCTTCTAATTTTGATTCGCGGTGGATCAGTAGTTAAGGCTTTGGCCTCCTGCAGAAAATGCGAGTGTTCTATTCCCAGCATTAGATCAGCTCGGATCGACTACCGTGGTGTGTCCTTAAGCAAAACACTTAACTCTATAGTGCATGATAAATAATACAATAAAGGCATATTTCGGACATTATCTTTTTTAATAATAAGCATGACATCCCTAATTCAAAACAGCTGTATGATCTTTTAGCAAGACTATATATCCAACAGTCTATGAGAAAAACCATGATGATGGATTGCATCCATATTGGACGAATCGATAAGCAAGGGAGTCTTGGTTTGAATGCGCATGCTGTGACGTATTCATGGTCTCCCAAAATATTGTCACAACCCCTACAGTAAAAAATGTACTTTCCTAGCTGATAGCCATTGTTGTGTCGGAATCCGTGGCAAAGAATTAAGCTGGTTCTGGATAGATAATATATAATTAAAAATGCTACAACTGAAGATTTGTATGACTAATAAGAATTGAAAAGCAAATCTAAACGTATGTTGAGAGCACTATACTTTGTAAAGGCGTAACGCATCAATCTTCAATGAGCAGTTATACCTAGATCTGATTTATTATTACGTGTAGTGTTTGATGGGTATTAAAGACATCGGTAATATTACGAGTAATGTTTTCTTGGTATTAAAGGCATCTGTCTGCAGACAGTGATGTATGATATTCGTGTCATCAAATTATTTAAAGCAAACAAGCAGCACAGATCCTAATACAATGTCACAAATCCTAATACAATGGTACAGTTCCTAATGTCACAGTTCCTAATGTAATGTCACAGTTCCTAATATAATGGCACAGATCCTAATATAAATAGCACAGATCGAAACATAATGGCACAGATTCAAATATAATGGCACAGATTCTAATATAATGGCGCAGATCCTAAAATAAATGGTACAGATCCTAATATAAATAGCACAGATCGAAATATAATGGCACAGATAATAATAATAATAATAATAATAATAATGAGGACTTTGTATAGTGCCTAATCTTTAGAAGCTCTAAGCGCTTTACAACATTTGACAACACTTAAGAAAACATATATAATCATATGATCACAAAAAAAAAAACAAACACCACGAAATTAGAAAACAGAAAACATGCTGTAAATATTTAAGGTAAGGATTCATTATTAGGTCTTTAAGTCTGTTCTTGCAGTTGAAATAGGTGAGTTTTAAGAGCGCTCTTGAATGAGATCACTGTGTCTTTGTATCTAAGTGCAGTGGGCAATTCGTTCCACGTTGCTGGGCCCTGGTATGCAAAAGAGCGTTGTCCATATGATTTCATTTTAATAGTGGGAATAATGAGAATACGAGTGTCAGAAGAGGAGTGTAAGTATCTTGCAGGTATGTACACATGGGTGAGGTCAGATAGGTATGTTGGACTGGAGCCCGTCAGTGAAACGTAGCACAGAGAACAAATTTTGTGTTTAATTCTGTAGGGTACAGAGCAGGGGGAGGCGTACTCTGATCGTGGTACTCTAAGGATGATCCGAGAAGCTGTGTTTTGAACTATTTGAAGTTTCTGAAGTAGATATTGAGACGAACAAGACAGAATTGAGTTACAATAGTCCAGTCTTGAAAGTACTAAGGAACACACAAGTGTTTTAGTGGCATCAACTGATAGATACTTGCGAATGGAGCTGATGCGTCTCAGCTCAAGATATGCGGCCTTGCATATGTTCATGACATGTTGGTGTAATGAGAGAGTACTGTCGAGAGTAACACCTAGGTTTCGTACTGACTGTGTGAATTTAATGTTGGTGTTGCTGATATTTATTGTCTGAGGTAAAGGATGTGAATGAGAAAGTCTTTGTGTTTTAATCAGAATGGCTTCAGTTTTATCATCATTCATCTGCAGCTTGTTACATGTCATCCATGATTTCATATCGGAAATGCACCTCTCTACGCCTTGGATGGTAGCTTCAACTTCAGCTGGATGGCTAGATTTGTATATTTGGGTGTCATCAGCATACAATTGGTGAGACACTGGATGATGATCTATGACACTTGAGAGTGGCTGAGTGTATAAAATGAAGAGAACAGGTCCAAGAACAGACCCCTGTGGAACAACACAGCATAGATCAACTGGGCTGGAGTGTTTTCAATTTGCGAACACAATTTGTGTACTGTTGACCAAGTAGGACTTGAACCATAGTAAGGCCGTATCATGAATACCAAATACATGCTGGAGACGGTGAAGTAATATATCATGGTCTATAGTGTCAAATGCTGCAGACAAGTCAAGGAGAGTGAGGACTGTAATCTTTCCGCTATCCAAAGCAGAGAGAAGGTCATTGACTACTTTCAGAAGAGTAGTTTCAATACTGTGGCAGGGGCGATATGCAGACTGTACATTGCTAAAAAGACTGTTTGAATTCAGATGAGATACAAGTTGGGATAGAACAACTTTTCTAAGATTTTTGACATGAATGGGAGATTAGAAACTGGGCGGTAGTTCTTTAAATCATTATGGTCGAGTGTTGGTTTCTTCAGCAGAGGCTTTACAATAGCAGTTTTGTAAAATGATGGGAATTCCCCAGATGAGAGAGAGGTATTAATAAGATCAGTTAGTGAAGGCAATATTGGATCTAAGCACTCAAGCAGCAGTGATGTCGGAATCGGATCAAGTTCGCATGACTTTGGTGCACTCTTCATCACGATTGTACGTACTAAATCCATAGAGACAGGTTCAAATGCTGCTAACGGTTGCCGCTGAAATTCTGCATCGCAACTGTATGATGACGATGAGTCAATTGAAATTGTGTTGTCAAGTTTATCTCTGATGGTTTCTACTTTGTCACGGAAGAAATTTGCAAACAGGTCCGGAAGGTCGACTAGAGAGAAGGTTGGTGGAAGTGGTGTACATTTGTTCCTTGACAAAAGCTTGTTAGTAATCTCAAATAGCTCTTTGCAGCTGGAACTTTCCGTGGTCTTAGTACTGTAGTGGGCTGATTTCGCTGCATGGACTATGTTTGTGACATTCTTCTTAGCGGCATCATAGATTTGCTTATGAATAGTGAGTCTGGTGGAAAGCCAAAGCCTCTCAGCTTTACGGCGGTCTCTTATCAGTGCGAAGCTGGTCCCTAACACTGCTATACCACGGAGAACACTTTTGAATTGATACTCTGCACTTGGTTGCTGGGGCATGTTTGTCAAGCAATGAACGCAGGCAGTTATCGAGTTGTTCTGCTCTAGGAGGTAAGCTAGTTGTTAGGTTAGGTGGAGAGTTAGGGACTGATACGTCAAGATGGCATATAATGCAGAGGTGATCTGATGAAAGTTCATGGGACACCAGGGAGGACTGTAGACTATTATCATCAGGTCTGTAAAGAATCCAGTCTAAAAAATGACCATGTTTATGGGTGGGTCGGCCAACTGACTGTTTGAGGTTGAAAACGTGAATGGAATCTAGGAGTCTTGATGTGCATGGGTTTCCAGGACAGTCAAAGTGAAAGTTGAAATCTCCAAGAATAATCAGGTTGCCACCTATCGAATTTCCATACTCCAGGAGATTCGGAAACTGCTCCAAAAAGAGAGATTCTGTCAGCTTGTTTTTTCTACTAGGAGGAGGGCGGTAGAGGCAGAAAAAATGGACTGACCTTTGTTCCAGTGTGAGTGTAGTTTGGACTAGTTCAATCGATGTGTGGTAGAAATTGAAGGTTGTAGTGTAGTTAAGACGGTTGATCATGGAGTTCTTTGCGATGACAGCAATTCCACCTCCGCGAGAGTGGCGAGGGAACGACTTGATGGAGTAACCGGTGGGTGTTAGATCCGCGCACTTGGGTTCATCGCCTGATGTTTTTAGCCATGTTTCTGTCAAGATTCTAATATAGAGGCACAGATTCTAATATAATGGCACAAATCCTAATACAATGGCACAGATTCAAATATAAATAGCAAGGATTATAATATAAATGGCATGTATCCTGGTGTAAATAGCACATATTCTAATATAATGGCAGAGATCCTAATATAATAGCTCTGTTCCTAATATAATGTCACAGTTCCTAACATTATGGCAAAGAGCCTAATATAAATGGCACAGATCTTAATATAAATAGCACAGACCGAAATATAATGGCACAGATTCTAATATAGAGGCACAGATTCTAATATAAAAGTAATACTTACTATGGTTTGAATTAAGTACTGTGTCATTTGGCTTATATTTTCAGGCACCAATACCGCTTTGTTTAAAATTTCTTCCCCTAATTTATATATTTGTCTCGCCTGTGAATGGCAAGAAATATTAATAACTTTTCCCACAGCCACGACACTAATTTTGCCATTGTCGTCATCAACATGGACATTTATGTCAGTTGTTAATCGGATTTCATTTTTAAAGTTACGCATCTTTTACCAATTAGCTGTAATAACGAGCTGAAACTGGAATGATATTACCATATTTTTGAAGTATGCCCAAAAACATTGAGGTGTACTGCATTCTGTGGAAACCTTACTTGATACGTTTCTTGTCAATCGGTTGTAGACAATACATTCTTGTTCAAGGACCATGGTATGACATATAGGGTTACTCCTGTCTGCCATTCTTTCTTGTCACACCTTGCTTATGTTTTGTGTTAAGGTCATTTTCCGGTCTGGCTTGAATTATTCTTTACGGTACAGTAAATCAAGTAAGTTATTTTGTGCCGAAGCAATTGGAGTAAAGTGCCTTGCAAGAGGCCTTCCACGCCAGCTGACCCAGGCTGATTCGATGGTAGGATTCGAACCTGCATCCTTTCGGTCGTGAGTCTGATACGCTAACTACTGAGCCGCCACGACTACTTTTTCAGGTGCTATGGTGGGCTTCTGTGATCTATAAAAACGCGTTTCTAGCTCAGTGTACGTTTAGATTCTCTTTAAGAGAAGGAAGAAACAAGGATCTTCTTAAATTCGTGATCTCATTAAATGTGAGAAATACCTCCACTATTTACTCATTAGTGCTCCGGATGCACAGTTTTGATTCTGTTAAGTCAAATTTCATTCTCTTGACCATTTCATCCTTTGACAAATTCCAATATTGTCACAATTATTATTCGAATGTCAAATCTCAGTTTGAGGTGAAATTCAGAGAATATTAGTGAAAGCAAAGTAAGTCACTAGGGAAAGCGGTTGTACTAAATCAGTCTCTTTTTATATAAGTCAGAAGATTGAAACAGTTTTCATGATTATTTCTGATAATTTTTCTCTCTTTGTGGACATTTTTCTTGTATTTCTCTCTCTCTCTCTCTCTCTCTCTCTCTCTCTCTCTCATTTCACAATTATTACTCATGCAAAATTCCTGTATCTTGTATCTAATAACGTGTCTTGATACTTTTGCAGGTTCAATAACTGTGACATATCCTACGTGGAAAATTCTCAACATTAGATCAGGAGCTGTTCTCTTATTTGAATAACAAAGCTAGGATTAAATTGCTGACTTGGCTAATATCAGCTGATTTTGGGCAGTCAGGCAAGATTACCAGATACTCCTTTGAAAGTCATTAGACCCATGGTCACGACACTCACTTCTTTTCATTTTACTATATATCTTTATGACTCTACAAAAAGAATTTAATCACGAGTGGTTTACTTATTTGAATAACAAGATTCATGTTAAATTTCTGACTTGGCACGAATTGGGACAGCCACGCAAGTTTACCAAGCTCATTTGAATGACAGACCTATCGTCCCAAAAATCACGTTCTTTTCTTACTACCATATCTCCTTATTATTCATTAAGAAAGGACAGTAAAAACCTTAGTTACAAAACTCAGAATTATTATTACACTATTCACTACGACAATACTAGCAATGTATATGTAGCTCCATTGCTGCCAAGAAATGGATCTTATTGTTGATAAGTGACCAGAAAATGTTACAAATAAAGGGCGGTAGATTGTTTAAAAAGAGTCAGTTTTACTCAGTGGATTCAAATGCATTTTTTACGAACAAGATTAGATTAATTGTCCACTGGTTTGAATAAAGATCTTGGGTAGTTATGCCCGGGGACTTGGCTGTCTGCGGTTGCATGAATGATGTAATTGTTTGCTTACTAACTTTTGAAGGACTGCGTGTAATCAAATCAAACTTAAAATGGGCCTCTTTATCAAGAAAACCTGGGTAACGTTTATTTTCATATGATTTTTTCTTTTTCTTTTTACTTTTATTTTTAAAGGTACGGAGCAAAATGTGAGTGAGTTAAGTCCCCATACTGGCTTTGTCTTTACATTTTGAAGTTATGACTCTTCAATTATGCTTAACTGATGGGATAATCTGTTTTTTTCTGGATAAATTTTGATTATTATTATTCATTTGACTGAAGACCATGTAAGCTTATTGTATGACTGCGTCCATCATGCATCGCTTTTCATATGTACATCAAGTTTTGTTTTTGGCAGTCCCCTGCGAGCTTTGAGATTTAGAATAGGTCTCACTGGACAGTTTATCTGGTGAATTTTCATCCGACAATGACCTATTGCAGAAAAATGAGAATAATTTTACACCGAAAATACAAATAAAAACAAACTAATGATTTTTGTAGAAAGCATGCATGTGAGATTTTGACTGCAGCAATCAGGTTAATTCCTTATACAACTAGTGGCTTTTATACTGAACCAACACTGCCACCAACCTCTCTTTTTTACATTCATTTTTGACAGGAAAGAGCTATTTTGAATATTTTCCTGTGGCAAGGCGGCTAAAAGAATCAGTATGTGCCTTATGCATGAATAAAGTTCACTAGTACTATAACAAATTAGCATACTTTTCATCACCCCTCAACCATCTCGATCTTTAGATATTTACCTCTGTAGCAGACATACGTAAATACGTAAGCCAAGTCGGCTGTTCATTTGCAGCCCAAGTCCCGTATTTGATCTCCAATGCTAGTCTAACTGTGACAGGCAATCACCAAACAAGCCAACCCATTTTCAAGCCTAACTCAAACTAAATCTAAACCACATTACAGATTTAGCTTCTGTGTGAATTTATAAATGCTAGGCGTATCATAATTAGTCTCATGCCTTCTACCTTAAAAATTAGGGAAGTGTCAAAATACGAAACTATCTAATGAGCCTTTTCGCATGTCGTAAATATCGACTAACTGAGACAGTAGCCACTGTGGTTTAGTGGTTAGTGTGCCAGACTTGCAACCAAAACTCCTACCATTGGATCAGTCCCAACCGGACTTAGACAAGGCACTTTTTTCCAATTGCCTTGGTACTAAGTAACACAATTGTTGTTCTGTACCGTAAAACACCAGACCAAACAAGACCGTAGTTTTGACATATTCTCCCCAAATTACTGAGTTAATTTTTGTCAGTCTTTACAAGAATGTTCCTCTGATCACGATCTGCCAGAGTTGTTTATTATGTATATTGTCAAGCACTGCTGGTCATCCAATTGCAAGAAGTGGAAATTGTATGCGGACACCGCCACATAAATTCAGAACCGATTATGATAAAATCTTGCAGAGTATGTTCTACTTACTTTTAGATGATTTCCTATCAACATCGTGGCTTTTAAAAATGTTTCAGGCTTTGATATCTGTTGCAAGAATCATATGGCCAGTTTGGTCAAACATTGCAATAATGTTTCTGCGGACACGTCCTGCCAAATGTTTCTGCGGACATGTCCTGCCAAATGTTTCTGCGGACACGTCCTGGCAAATTGTATTTGGTGCATTGTAGCTATTGTAATGCTGACATCTCCTAAAATACTTCTTAGCAAATTGGAATAAAACCCTGCCACAAGTGTTATGGCAAGGCTATTCTTTTTAAGACTTTCTATCAACCGTTCAATTTCCATGGCAACCAGATGAATACCACCTTTGTACCGGAATTATCGGGCCAAATGGTGTGGTATTTGACTGGGGTTAGACCCAAGTGGGACTCTTGCTCAACATTCTGCTGAATTTTTGCAGTTTCCATTCTTAAAATTTGTTTCATTAGAGGGCTAACAATAAAGAAATCACAACAATGCAGCCATCCCTAATTTTTGCCTTGGGTGCATTACTTTATCCTTTCTTTGTATAGTTCCACTACCATATCATTGAGGTAGGATGTATCCAATTTAAAACTAGTAATTTTAACTATACAACAACATGGATACAGAAAGGGATACGAATAATGAATTTCACATTACAATGAAGCTGTATTATTACTTGGAATATTATATCTGACAATACTGATTAATTAGAATCAGTAATGAGTTATGTTCTTGAACTCACTGAACTCCATTTACTTACCTGTTAATCTTTTACAAGAACATGAAGTATATCTATAACATCTTTTAAAAAATATAAATTTAGTACCTCGTCATTTAGTTGAGCAAGGCAATATTGACTCTAATTCTCTTGTCACTCAGTTTGGCCGGGCAATATTGACTCTAATTCTCTTGTCACTCAGTTCGGCCGGGCAATATTGACTCTAATTCAATTGACACTCAGTTCGGCAGGTCAATATTGACTCTAATTCTCTTGTCACTCAGTTCGGCCGGGCAATAATTCTTTCGTCATTCAGTTCAGCAGAGTAATATTGACTCAAATTCTCTCGTCATTCAGTTCAGCCGGGTTATATTGACTCGCAAAAATGTGTATGTTGAAGGTTCAAATGGCATGGTGATAAAAACAATATTATTTAATTATGAATTGCCAAATCATGCTCAACATTTCATGCTACGAGTTTTGTAAATAGCAAAATAGGCTCCATTCCTTCTACGCATTCTTTTCAAATGCTAGAGTTTATGCTGTACATAATAAGAAATAAGAACGGTAGACTTTTATAATGTATAAGGAATAAGCATAGTTAACGTGCATAATGTATAAGAAATAAGCATTGCAGACTTACATAACCTATAAAAAATAAGCATGGCAGACTTACATAACCTATAAAAAATAAGCATGGTAGACTTACATAATGTATAAGAAATAAGCATGGCAGACTTACATAACCTATAAGAAATAAGCATGGCAAACTTACATAATCTATAAGAAATAAGCATGGCAGACTTACATAATCTATAAGAAATAAGCACGGTAGACTTTATCGTCTATTATTCTAATGCTAGCGATAAGGCTCGTCACTCTTGCTAACTCATTTTTATTGGATTGTTTTAGTCCTAAAACACCAGCAGATGGCATCACTGCACAAAGCAAAGTCATTCACCTTATTTCTAAAATGAAATTAATGTCTCAGCTGAAGCAGTTGAATAAAGTCTTATTCACTTTAGTACGAAATGCTACAGACAGTAGATACTAAAACAGTGGATACTAAAACACAAGACTGACTTAAGGACATGTTTCTGATGTCAGAATAAATACTGGTCCATACGTAGTAAAAGCTTCGTGGTGTCAGTCATTGCTTGAATAGCCTCCCCTCTACCATAAACATTGAATTTTTTCTTATTTGGAACACCACAATGTTATCTGGAGTTGTTTAGGATTAAATGGAATGGAAACCAGACAATTAAAAATCTATAATTACTGCAGTCAATTGTTCTCTCTCTCTCTCTCTATATATATATATATATATATGAGAGAGAGAGAGAGAATGACTGCCTTTTTGTGTGATTTGTTGGTATTATTATTATCAATGTCTTAAATTTTAAAAATTGTCTTCACATAGCATACTTTTCTAACATGTGTATGTCGTAGCCACAATATATTAGTGTCTCATTAAAAATATGACTTTCTGTAGGAATGTCTTGTACTGTTCTTTATTAAAATGTTTAGTGTACTGGAATCAGAATATTTTCGAAGAATGTTGTTCACGTTTGCCAAAATTTTCCATACTCCGTAAATTTTTTATGTGTGTTTAGAGCAAACATTTTCAACTGCCTGCACTGCATTACCACATGTACTATGGCACTGTCCTACAATTCGTACTGTGGAAATACAAAACCCGGCGATAGCAATCTACCTGCCTTATAAGTCCCAGCAAAATGAATAGAGAACGAAAGATTGTTTTGTGACCTATCCTGAATGAGTAAAGATAAAAAGGAATCGTGACAGCTATTGTTGTATCGAAGACTAGTATTTTCGAATGCCAGTACATGAACTCAGTAGATAAGACAAAGATATATAGATAAACATGTATATTGGAAACATTTGAGTAACCTGTAATTGTAGGCGTAATATGCGAAGGTTGATCCTTTTATAGGACGAGACGTGATGTTGAACTTGATAACGTCACATGCCTCATGGCGTCATCTTTTTGTACGTCATATATGTAGATGTGAAGGCAGGTGAGTCCGTTTTCCAACCGAAGGGGATTTTGTGCGAAATTAGGAAAATCGATTATATGGATGAAGCTGCTTTTTGGGGTTTTATTTATAGCCCTAAAGCAGATGTTAAATATAGAATCAGTATAGGGATGAAACGTTTGTCATGATGATATGAAGACTGTTAAAGATGATAAAAGAAAATAAAAGCCAAGGTTATCTCTTTCAAAAGAAATAGTCGATTCTGTGGAAGTGTATTGGAATGAAGATAGACGTGTTATTGTCCCAGAGGTAGCACACAGTTCTGATATTTCCAACGGAAGTACTGAAGAATATCCGACCAAGGAATTAAGAATGCACAGTGTTGGTGCCGTTGTGTGCCCATGATGCTTCATAAAGAACACGCGGGTTAAAAGGTAAAGATCTGCACGGATTTATTATGCATATATACAGCGTACAAGCTATATTTCCCTAAATGCTGATGATATGTGATGAAACTCGGATACACTACTTTGAACCTGAGAGCAACAGAAAAGGAAGCGTATGGAAGCATACAAATTCGCCATCGCCTGTGACGCATGTTTTTCGAAATCTGTTGGAAAGGCTATGTGCACAGTGAGCTTCAACACACAAGAAATAATTTTAACCACATGGTACCAGAGAACACCACTATGAATGGACAGCACTACGTTACAATAATCAGACGTACCAAGAGGAGAGTTTCATTTTGCGCCAGGATAAGCCCTCTCCCACCCTTCTGCACATGCGTGCAAGGTTACGCAAACTTACAATCCTAATCAGATACTTCACGGCCAAGATTTGGCTGCTTCAGACTTCTGACTTTTTCCAAAATTGACAAATTTTTTACGAGGAAATCTTTATGAAAGTAGTAATAGAATTAAGGCTTGCAATTACCTGGTCGCTACGAATGCAGTCATGTGATGGGCTGCTGCACGTGTTCAGGACATGGGTCACTAGATAGGAAAAGTGGGAAGTTAAAGGCAGTGTTTCTCTGTGTTTTGCAAATAAGACGGCCAAAATATGGTTGGAGTAGAAAGTGAAGAAGTTTCCTTGCAAACAGACATTTACTGGATAATGTAAAGTCTTGAGATTTCCCTATTTTCAAATACTTCAAAAACTACACCTTTTTGGAAGGAAATAGCCATGCTCAACCAAGAAATGCTTGAAACATAGCCCCTAATTGTCCGATCAGTTTGCTTTCGTTTCGGCACAATAACTATCTTAGTTACGACAGGTTTGCATTAAATTTAGGATGCAGCTTGATTTTCGTTAGATCCTAGCTAAGTTCGATTGTCAGTAATCTGCGCCACTGTTTATCGGAGTTCCCATCTTTCTTTCCGCATAATAACTGCCATAAATATACCACGTCACGAATATAAAGGCATATAATTTATCCCTTGTCTCTTTGTCCATAAGTCCATCCGTGATGTCTTGGTTCAGTGTTGCAGCTATGTGCGTAGACTATCTTGGCTAGTACAATGCCTATTTACACAAAACGAGTCACTACAGTCTAACTTTCACCCTTTCGTTTTGTTCAGTTTCTTGGTCATTTCTAGCTCCAAGTGTCATTCATCGTTGAACGTAAATGCGTCTAGATCAGTTCAACACCATTTTACCAGCAGTTGGTTAGTGTGACTTAATGTAACGTTACGACATCTTGATTATATTCTTAATTTAGGTTAGTTTCTCAGCCATTATGGGTTACTGCGGCATGCAAATTGGTATTTAGATACATCTTAGCTAGTTTAACATCATCTTACCAAAAGCAGGTGACTGTGACCTAAACTACACGTCTCAATGACCTGGATGAAGGTTGGTGTTTAGGGTCAGTTTTCCAAGCATATTTGACTCGATGATCATACAAATGACGGTGGGGTTGCGAGAGGCATCTGTGCTAATCAACATATTTCTTTTTTATTATTATATTTGAGCCAAAGTTTTGTTTATGCATCTTGACACTTGTGAGACCCAAGCTGAGATATATTGTCAACCTTCTGCGTATTCATTTAGCAGATTTGTATCCCCTGATTGTGAGACCCAACTATTTTCCGCTTAAGAATTCCCAGGATTACTATTGGATTTCAAGAAAATTTCATGTACGGCTTGATACTGATGAGTTAACAGCTGACTTCGAGTGCCAATATTCTACATTATCATTTAACGAAGTTATGGCCCCTGAATGATGGCCCGCACCTGCTTTAATTTATATTTATCATGGGCGTCCGCACATAGGGGCCGGGGTCCCCCCCCCATTTCTCCTCTAAACATGTTTTGGCCGACATCCATAAAACTGAATAGCTGACCACTAGATGTTTGCCCCTACCCCCACACCCACCCCTCAAAAAATCAAATAAAATATTCTGCGGGCGCCCCTGTTATTTATGATTAATTTTCAGAAAATTTGGTAGACAGCTTGACATTTATTGAAACCTTTCTTGGTTTGGAATGCAGCTTGATGTCGATTAGAGGTCGGTAGAGTTGAAATTGTCAGAAGTTTACATTATTAAGTACAGTTATGGCCCCTGATTGTCAGACCCACCCACTCTCGTTTCTGCACATGAATGACTCTCCTGTTGGATTTCCTACATATTTAGTAGGCTGAGTGAGATTATTGAGACCTCGACTGTGTCGGATTATCATTGTTACGTGGGTACATGTTCAGCATGATAATTATATTTAGCTGAGTATATTGACCCTGATTGTTGGACCTATCCTCTTTCCATTCTTCGCAATAACTCTCTTAATTTCTATTCGATATAAAAACATAAAGAAGTTTTAAAAAAACGTTGATATGCAGCTTTATACTGGTGACATCCTGGCATAGTCTGATTTTTCATTCTCCATCAGTTAGGAAATTTGTTGCCCCTGATTGCTGAGCCCACCCACTTGTATTTCAACAAAATATTTCCCTTCATTATTATTTAGATTTCACGAAGTAAAAGTACGAGCAGCTTTGTATTGATATAACTTAGGGTGATTTTATTATAACTTAGGGTGATTTTATTATTGGCTTTCTATGACATCGTTTGATGGAGTTAAGGCTGATGAATGATGAACTTACATTCTGTGTATGATTTTGTATTGATGAGACATCACTTGGGTTCAATTTCGTTTGTTTTACTATGTCATCGAAAGTGTCTTCTTTTACCAATGAGGAATTAATATCTATGTTTTCCGGAGCGTGAGGAAGGCGTTTAAACTTTTTGCACACAGCACACCTTGTTTTAGCATTATTCTTATAGGATCAGTTACTGGGTACATACGTTATACACCAAACACTCACAAAAAGGAAATTTTAAGCTCGGTAAAACTCCGAAATTCCATTTGTTATAACAGTTAATGTCACAACAAAGCTTCATGTCAAACAAGCACAATAACTAAAATTTAACCATGTTAGACTGCCCCATAACTCATATTACCAATGTCACCTAACTACACACCCATACATGCAACGAAAACCGGGAACATCAATTCTGATAATTTGCTCGTTAAATGCTTAATGAATGAATATTAAACGTGAACTTATGAATAATTTACAGCTTGTTTGGTGTTATCGGTTGACCTGACTAACCAGGCTAAATACATACTATTCATTTGCTGTTTGTTAGCTTCAAAAACATGAACAATGAGACCAGCCCATTTTTATTTTTGACTTTACGAGGCCTAAAAATCTCTTTTAAATGTTCAAATTCAGAAAGAAGAAATTATTTGGGGGGGGGGGGTCATTTCATTATTTTGAATTTCATAAATCATTTTCAAGACCAGTTCTCATGATTAGGACTGCGTAGGAAACGTGGCCTGTATCTTGTCTAAGTATGCTTTTGTTTCATGATTGATATGATCTTCTGCGCTACGCAACCCTCAAATCACACTCTCTCTGGATCAGTCTCTTTTCCTCTGGATCAGTCTCTTTCCCTCTTGATCAGTCTCTTTCCCTCTGGATCAGTCCCTTTGCATGTGTCTGACATAGAAGACAAATATTTTTGGGCTAGATCAGGGCTTAAACTATAAACTTCTTTTTCTAGCTTTCAGTTCTTCTAGATCGCCTGTTAGATGCATAAACCAACATAAGTAAACTGATTTTGTATCATAGTTTCTCTGCATTTAATCTAACCCCAATATGTCCATGAAACATGAGCCATTGTTGCTAAATATAATGAATCTGAATTTCACACTATTGTAAACTTTAAAAGCCTGGCTTTCTCGTTGCTGCCAGATGCCACGTGGGAGAAATATCCATGGCTGTATTGGGTCTTGAGCCTGGAAACTTATTAACCCAAGTCAGGTGCTCTGTCACTGTATAGGTACAATAGCTGTTATCGTAAACTTGTTCCAGTGACACTTGTTAAATATATACAGGGCATAATTTCTGAATGATTTCTTACGTAATATAGATTACGAAAAAAAAAAAAAAAAAAAACTAAAAAAAAAATCCTTGCAACTTCCACTCCAGCCCGCTCCACTGCATCCCACCTCTCCCACCTTCATAATATCTTCCGTGTATTTCTGAGTGCAGGTGATATACTTGTAATATATTTTCGTCAAGCTACACTGGAGGGGTTTATATTAAACAGGTCTGAATACCCTCGTTTAAGTCACTGGTAACGAAACTGATCGAGTAATCAGCGAAGGGCAAGGGTATTGATTTGACAGGAAACAGTTTATTAAGTGAGTTCTTGTTTAGCAATAAAAAAATCTGTATGAGCATTAAAGCCTGAAAGATATTAAAGGAAAGCAATTTTTCTCATCTGTTACAGGAAGTGTAATTTGCATGGATTTGCATACCCTATGTGTTTGCCAATGAGAAAGTTACCTGTGCATGCATCGGTATTAATCAATTTGACACAGAAGTTACTTGAGATGAATCACAGGCGGGTAGTGCCTGCAAACAAGGTGCGCATGAATACTAATTTAATATGAAAAGATGAATCAGTTGGAAATAATCTTACGTAAAATATACCCTATGTAGATTATTCATTAATGTATTAGGAATGATAGGCAAAGGAGCTACGCTCCCTCCGCACCACCCCCATCCACAACGTCAATGTTCAGGATAAAAAGTTTCAGCATATAAAGGAGAAAGACTGAATGAAGGATTGGAGTCAGGATCTAGGATCCAGGGCAAATTTTAATATTTTAAGCTCAACCATTGACCTGATTCTTCCCACAGATTTAAAAATACAAAAGTGGACAGGACGTCTATTTGGCACAAAAAAGGCATACAGAATGAAACAGTTTTTGTTGCCAAGAAAAATATAGATATAAAAACTTTGTCCATGACGTTGAAATTGATTTATTGCCTGATTAGCTGGTAATTCAACCATATATAGGAGTAATTTCGACTCCTTTTCAATTTGTTTTTACCATACGACCTTGATTGCAAGTGATTGTCGACTTTCAGTATACCAAACCTCTTGTAATGATATCGGAATTGTTGCCTTTTGTCTGCAAGAAATTTATTTTCAAAATCGAACAAAGCATATTTCAGAAGGATACATGTGCAGAGACTTTCAGACCAGTCGCAGTGAATTAATTGACTTCTGTTGAAGCGTTGACATGTATACGGGGGTATACGGGTTGATATAAAAGCACATGCATGACAGCTTTAACACAGGAAGTCGCTATCAGCATGTGAAGGAATACAATCAAATTTGTGACTCAATTTATGCATTGAAATGAGATGCTACTTGACGTTCAAGTGGGGGCCTCCCTCGAGAAGGTGGAAATAGATTGAGAATTTCTACAGGTCATTGTAAACCGAAGAAGGACGTTGTGTTTGTCTTGGTGATATCTATAATCATATTCAGCGGAGAATCAATATTTAGATTTCAATATGCCTTATTCACCATGCTTGATGACGGTTAAAAATTGTCATCAACCTTAACAATTCAGTTAATTCTACCTTTTAAAAGGACAATGACCTGTATTAGCTGGGTATAGCACATTATTTAAATTCTGAATGCAGACGAACAGACATTTATAAATAATAAAACCTTACAGCTTTTGGTCCATGTCGTACAATTTCATACGAGAAAAGATTTAGTTGACAAGCTGTTGGTTTATAACGGCACTTTGAATACATTATTAGATACAAAATGACGATGAAATAGGAGCTAAGTTTCCTTCCAAAGGACACGTTAGGGCAGCCTACCCAGATTTTCCTTGGAGGGTATCGAACAAAATATCACAGAATTTTGTCTATTTCACAGTCGCACTCTCTGAAATGGATTTCTCTTAAAACAATTATTGGTTAAACTAAAAGCTTTCTTTTTACTTTTTAATATTTATAGCAACTTAAGTACCGTGAAATAGATAAATTTTAAGTCAAAGCTCAATGTCCCTGTCTTGCACGTATTTCCTTAGCAAGTTGAAGCTTGCCTAATGCATTGAAGACCTGTAGATAAAACTTAATCAAGGTTTATTGAAATTAATGTTGTGAGCTATCTATAGGTAATGTATTTATGGTTACGGTTGACTCAGATAATATCGGAAGCATTTCATATCAAGAGAATGCATTTAGAAAACAATTATAATAATACAACCCCATAGCAGGTGCTCAAAATCTCAAACAATACTTTATCAAACTTGATCACATTCTGGTGACAGGAGTTATAACAAGTTACTCAAGTTATTTGTATGTGAGGGTTTAAATTGAGGAATGGATGGCTCTTTTTACTTAATTATGGATAATTTTCTGTGGTTTTCAGTGAAATGTGTACTGTAGGCCAGGGAAAGAAGAGTTCATTTCCCCTCCCCATGAACCACTGATTACTCACCCAATTTAGTCTCGTACAACTCTGTTAAACAATTGAAAAATCTTTACGAGATGAACACAACCCTTTTTTTCTTTTATTGTTGAAGTTGAAAGTGTTTGCCATTTTATTAAAGGGACATTTTGGGTTGGCTGATAGTGATGATTTCGTGCAAGTTGATGCAAACTAGTTTGGCTATTACAAATTGAATTTATGTATGCTGTCTAGTGGAAACTGTCCACTTATATAAACGTTAGGGTGGCATTTCTTGTCTAAATCAGACAAGCAAAGAACTACGGGTGTCATTAGGTAATGTTGCTTGTACCCATGGTGGCTCATTAGTTAAGGTGTTGACCGGAAGGATGTGGCTTCACTTCCCTCCATCGAATGAACCTGGACCAACTGCCTTGGTGTATCACTTTACTCCACTGGCCTTTGTACTATATAACCTTCAGGGTGTTGCTGTGTCCTAAATTAGGTAACCTAAACAAAGCAAATGTATGATCAGCTAGTGGTTCAATGGAATTTCCATAATAAATGTTTTTAAAAATGAAAATACCCACAATCATTAACTTACACCCAACTAGTGATAAATATGTGGAGCTTAATCATTTGTCAGTTATCAAGCAGAAGGCAGAATTATTTGACTTGAAGAAAGACATTGTTTTGATCCCAGCTTCATTAGCAATCATGAGTCAAATAAAACACTCTATTGCCTCGTCCGTTTTAGCATGCTGACACATATTGTAAACTACTGATAATAAGTGCGCATGGGAAAATAGCCCTATATGGAAATAATTGCAGACTTCCATTACTTATTGCAGCAAACAATGAGCGCCTTTCGTAGTAGAAAGGCCTTCCATCCAATACATTTGTAGCAAAAAATGAGCGCCTTTCGTAGTAGAAAGGCCTTGCATCCAGCACATTTGCAGCAATAATTGAGCGCCTTTCGTAGTAGAAAGGCCTTCCATCCAGTACATTTGCAGCAAGAAAAGAGGGCATATTATAAAAGATTGTATACGTACAAGTCATATATTTTAACTTGTGTGTTATGACGTTTGCTCTGATGTAGTAATTAGCATAATAATTGATTGATTTATTTTTCTGCTTCTGTAATTTTTTCTTCTTGCTCTTTTGCTTATTGTAATCAACCATCTTTCTGGAATGTGCCCTTGGATTTCGCCACAGGCGTCCAGACTTTACAATTACTTGGGTCACGGAATATTTCATTATCAATAAGGAAGGTTAACAAAATAGCGCATATGATGAACGCTAATTCATTAAGCAGATACTCTTTAGCCAGAGTTTAGAGTGGGCATTATTTTTCCGATATCAGAGGCATTGATGAATGAGTCGTCAATTGTAATGTTTGTGTTAAAGTTTTGTATAAAATTTGTTCAAGCCAGGTGGCGGATACAGCTCTGGATTCTGAGGAACACTCGTTTTCTTAGGTAACATAATTCTTTGAACCCTGAATAAAACATACATGAAAAATAAATAATATGCACACATAAATTTGAACATAAAATGGTTTTCTGACTAAAGAAATACTAATATTACTACAACTAATAATAACGACGATGTATTATAGTGCGCTAAATTTCCTGATACCGATTACCTTTATGCTAAATTTCGTTAGCTATGGAATAGTTCAACTTAACTTTGGATTCTACTGACACAAAAAATAAAGAATTCGTTCGGAACTGTTACATTTTCAGTTTACATATCCAAAAGTCTTTCAAGAGACTTAAATGAATTTTATATATGTCCGGAATCGTATCAAACGGAACTTTAAAGAATTAATTATTTCTATTTTCCACAATACACATGTCATATCGCAAGTTGCACCCCATAATGCTAGCCAAGGGAAGCTCTTAATGGACTAACTGGGGACTTTAAAAGAGTATTACACCATGGTAGGTAAAACAAAGTAGAGTCATTATGATATATTTATTAAAAAGATATCTTAGACTGACTTACCATACGGCAGGGAGCCGCCGAAGCTAAACTGGCAAAGGGTCATACAAGTAAGTATCGCGGTTTAACACCCATCCTGGCCAGGCAGATCGGCTGCCTCGGTGTGTCCATGGGAAAGGCACTTTAAACTCCAACTTCTTCGTCATGAGAATGCCAACAAAGTATTAAATGTGCCATTAAAAGAAATAAAACATACTTAAAATAAAGAAGAAAAAGCATTGCCTGGCATTAATTTTATTCAGTGATAGTTTCAGCTTTAAAGATGAAAAAATTAAATCCATTTTGCCCCCCCCCCCCCTTGCTATCCAAGAGTACTCGGGAGAAACCTTAGCCGGCAAAGATGTTTTTTTTTTTTTTTTTTGCTTGTTTACACATAGTTGTATCATTTACTCTGTACCTGCAGCTGTTTCAGCAAGCTCCAGGAAAGGAACACCTGCCTTGGCCCAAATAACCTAGGATGTTTGTAAACACCAGAAGGTGTTTTTGTTTGTATTTCTTCAAAACAAAACTGTGTCCTGTTTTTAACTCTGCACTTGACCCATTTTTCATTCATTCATAAAGCAAATCAAGCGTCTGAATCAGATGTGGTAGCGTCCTCGTTTACTAAAGGGCAATAGGTACGGCATTGAAGAGCTTGACTGCCTGTACCTTGACACTGTTCACCATAGTTACATCATTTTCCTTTTTTCTCGAAAAGAAAATTATTGTTTGCAACGATCGTCTGCAACTGTCAGTCAAAGTAAAAACGGATATAATTTACTAAAAGAAAGAAAATAGATGTAAAAGACAAACTGAAGTTTTCTTTAAAAACAAGATCAGAAATGTAACATGTACCTGCAATTCTCTCTCTCTCTCTCTCTCTCTCTCTCTCTCTCTCTCTCTCTCTCTCTCTCTCCACTTTATGAAGAAACGTTTTCTTGCATGTTTTAGCTCGCTGTTACTTAGCAACCAAATGATTGAGGTTTCCTTATACAGCCTCCATAACGGAACCGTGTTCATGCACTTCGTCTATCCATTTCAAGTAAGGCGTCCTTCCTTCTATTCTCTGCAACAACTCCAGCCATGCGCAGCAATCTAATTTTACATGTCATCGGGAAGCAAAGTGAAATAGATGCAAGGGATGTCATATTTTTTTGTCTGAAAAGGAGAAAATAAAAGGAGTTTCCCACCCAATAAGAAATTTTCCAACTGATTATGATAACAAAAGGTTATTTCAGGAACATTCACGTCAAAATGGTTCATTGAAATAAAATATAGTTACGCAGAGTTGATAAAGAATCCTGGTACGGGGCTGTTTAAGTCTTTCTGTGCTCATACCTACAACTGTACAAAAGATCCAGATATAAACAATTTTGTTATTAGGTGTCAAATGTGGTATTTTTGTCAAATTGACTGCCAAAACAAAATAAATGTAATTTACAAGATAACCCAATGTTATTTAAAGTTGTGCGGGTGATTCATAATACATATCATTATTGTCATGACCATTCATATAGTGTGCGTCCTTGCCTTTTATAGTATTATTTTCATGCCCATTCATATCGTGTGCTTCCTTGCCTTTTAAACTGTTACGCTTTTATATGCATGGGAACTCTTGAAGCCCATTCATTCACTATTTATAGCTTGTCAAACATTGGATATTAAATGATCTTAAACAGCGGATGTTGTGTCAAATGAAGATTTTTGTTCCAGTAAATTCAAGGCTTTAATCTAAACCGCAAATCTGTACTATCAACAGGTATTGATCGTGCTCAACCGCGGGTCTTACTGTGGCCTTTTTTGTGCCAAATATGGCGGCAGTCGTAACGTTTACTTATTTTTTTTTTCTTCATTCTTTATTAAATCTGACATTCCCAACGTTCATTTCAGGATTCTACAGCAAATGTAACAACAATGCAACATACATGTTTTCAAGAAGCAACTAATATTAAAATGATGGCTGAAAAACTTTGATACCACTAATCCAACACGGATTCACTTCTATTCGTGGGTACAGACTTGTAGATTGTGTGAATGCTATAACCGTGAAAATACAAGAATAGCCTATTACAAAATTAATTTCAGATGCATATCCATAGCTTTATGTCATGAAGAAAAAACGACCCTTTTAAAACCCACAAATAAATAAATAATGATGAAGCCCACAAAAGTTGATTCTCCATTTTTTTAAAAACATTTTTTTACTTCTAATTTTTTGTTGCAGCTACAAGCATACGAACCTTTTTGGACTCGCACGCATTAGCAAATGCGAGATATAGTTATTACTTTTCCCATGACAAAGGTAGTTATTGGGTCATCGTTAAGTTTTGGGGGGTGGGGGTTGGGGTCGGGTGGGGGTGAGGGTGAGGGTGAGGGAAATCAATGCTATTCATCATAGTATGAACTACAGGCGAATCCGCTGGCCACACACAAAACTTTGCATTAATCTTTTAATTTTATGGATGTTAATGTAGTTCGCTTTCGTAAAATGAACGTTTACTGAACAGCTGTGATATCTGATTAGTATTACTATGTGACATTACTGTTTACCTAGGTGTCGTGGTGTGATGAACTCTGAGAATGATTGTCGGTAAAACGACGTAATTGCGACTTCTGTTTCATATTAAATAAAGAAAAGGAAATTATTCATTTTAAAAGCAATTTTAAGAATCACAATAACAGCCACGTGAAATAAAATGATGAAGTCAACGAAAAGTGTAAAAGACATTTTAAAATCTTGAGCCTGCCATAAATCGGCCGTCAGACAGAGATTTTTTTGCATGCCCGTTCCGTTTCCGAAAAGATATGCTATCTCATACAAAAAATTAACTGACAAACATACCCTTTTTGTGTGTTTGATAAGTGGATTTTGGATCAAAATCGATGAATTTTAAATAGTCATGTAGCAATTATTTCATACACAATTAGTGACTGTATCGCCCACCCCCACCCCTTCCTTTATACGTACTGCCCCTTACTTGGCGGCAGTTATTAACAGAGTAGCACAGGAAAATGAACATCAGCCTAAAAATTGTTAAGTGAATTTGTATTGCTTTAACCCCGAGCTTTTAAAAAAAATATCCATTTTTAAAAAATCTACGTACTCCAACACTTAACAAGCAGTCATTCTTAAAATATTATTTGAGTCCGTATAAGTGAAATAATGGTAAGAGTAATAGTTTTTCGATCCCTATTGAATTTGGTGAGACTTATTAGCATTATCCAGATTATTTGAATTCAAGATATGGTTTTATTTTCTCGTTATTTTGTTAATGAAATAAAAATGATATATTGTGATATAGTTTAAATAATGCTGTATTAATACCCAATCAGACGTTTGATTTATATTTTCCTCAGTGCTACATATCTTAAGGTGTATATTAGAATTAAGTGTAAACGGTCAGCTGAGATCTGATACAATTATTCATTAAATATCAGAAATAAAAGCATTATAACAAATGTGCACATCACTGAGTAGGAACCTTTCTTCCATTTTGGGACATTTTGTTATTGTTATTCATGCATCTATTTAAAGAAATTCCATTTTCTTACTTTGCGTAAGCTAAGGTTGGCTGACAAATGAAAGTAGTATATAATCCGTGCTTCCTAGGCCACTCACAGTTTAAGCCGATTATACCTGTTAAGCCAGACAGCGTTCTTTTTTTAATTTAAAATCTCGTATCTGTATAGGAGAACATTTCTGGGCGACACATTTTTTAAAAAAGAATACACCCAAGCCGATGGAAGACATTATACATTTGGCTCCGTCTTTTTGAGAATGATATGCAGAACCACTCATACACTTTCTTTTTAATAAAAACACTCATAAGTCCATGGATCCTAGTATAACTTAGTGCTGTTTTTTTCCTAGATTTAAAAGAAAATAAATGATGAATTCCACAGTTAGAGAGGTGAAAGAAATTTTTTAACAATTTAGTTGCGCTAACAATGTTTGGAGAGTGTGGTTAATAAATTCATGAAAGCATTATGATAAAATTTCAACCATAGATAACAAATACAAATGTAAAAGTAGACTATTTATTGGTGGTGATGGTATAATTTTGCCACCGAATTACATGGTTATGCAAATATGCAGCAGCGTCGGAAACAATGGCATTCTACATAAATCCAGTGTTTTGTTTAAACTGGTGTTAAACTGTACCATTGATACCGATGTAGAAAATACCGGTATTCCAAAGGCTGATAAGCAATTTTCGATAATACTACAAGAAACTGAAGAGAAAAAAAGAAGACAGGTTACTTAAAAATCTATGTCTGATCCCCGACACTAGAATGTTCAAAGGACACACGACAATCACGAAGTGGTGACAAAATTTGATCTGGAAACGTCAACCTAACACCAAAGCAATATTTATCACGAAATAACCCAATTAATCATTAATATTGATAGTAATGTTGATAGAACCTGCTAACTCAAACATATAATTGGCTACATTTTTCAAATCATGAATTATTTTGACAAGAATGGTTCGTCTTGAGCACGAGAAGGAGGTGCAGTAAGTGGAGTTGGAGGAGCTCAGTATACATAGGGCAATCTGCAGAAAGACTGGTTCAAGCTATGAGTGAACAATTTGCTGAGACACGGAAACACTTTCTATAATCACATCGAAATATATCGAAATATATGAAAAAGACATTATCCGTGTGAGTGTATCATTAATTTTGAAACGTTTAATGAAACTGCTCTTCCGTTCTTTAACAAATTCTGTTCGCTTCTAAACATCTTTATTACATCCAAAAACGATGACCAATATGTTAAAATTGTCATGGAACACATATTTGCTGAGATAAAATGTAGTATTTAATCTTTCTTTGCAAATGTAATAGTCTTTTGTTTTTAAATAATTATTCTAGTGTCTTGAGGAACAAACAATTTTTTAAAAGGATGTCTTTTTAATCTTTATGTTTGTCTTCGATGGCAGCAATGTTTGAAAACAAAGTTCATTTCAACGTTAGGCATCTTTTATCTTTGTGATTTTAAGATCATAATACTAAAATGAATTAACGTCAACAATTCCTTGCCTCTTTATTTGGTTCATCTGAAGAAGACCTCATTCCGTCGGGGATGTATTTTCACTTCATCTCTCTCTCTCTCTCTCTCTCTCTCTCTCTCTCTCTCTCTCTCTCTCTCTCTCTCTCTCTCTTTATTTTTATGGTCTACTTACAAGATCACAGCTACATTAACACTTGTTGTATAATAACCAAATTTCCAGAGCATAAAAGGAACAGTTACCGTTGTTATTTTGTAAGCTGATACATACCATTTCGTTCTAAACCTGTTCAGGCAAACCTATGTATGAGTTACCTCTGAGACCTTGATATCTATGTGCAATATTGAATATTTAAATCTATCAAGCATTAATCTTGCAATTTCGCATCTTTTCTGTACAAATATGGTATATAAAAAGTAGAAAAACATTAAATTACATGATCAATTTTGCCTCCAATTAATATATTTGGAGTTTTTTTTCTGAGCTAAACATTTCTATACTCAACTTGATTTCCCTCCTGGGTTGGTCTCTTCGTAGTTCTGATATTTAAGTCTCAATGAGTTTTCATAGAATCATACTGTCTAATATTTCTACTGACAATCTTCTTCAAATATTTTTTTTTCCTATTGAATGACTCTCTGAGTTACTTTGTTAAACATTTATTTATATTTCGCTTATGCATTTGTCTCTATTCTTTTTTTTTTTTTAGAATAGTTTCACTATATATTTCATTATGTTTCTTTATTTAAGATTACATTTCATTTGACATTATTTTGAATTTTTTAAGTTACAGCGACTTCAGTATATTTTTTTCTTTAACATTTATTATAAATTTTCGGAAAATCTCATAGGCGCTCTCTGATATATCAGTCATTTGAAGCAGTCACTTCTGGAGTTTGGGTTCAAAAGGCCGCTCACTGGAACAGGATGAATTTCTCTTTTTTATGGTCGATTGGGAGGTTTCCTGCAGCAAGTGTCTTTCATTAAATCGAGCGCGATGTCGCCGAATCACTTCAATTACACGGTAAGAAAAACTGTTCTGTAGAGATTTAAGATGCACGGAATAACCCCTAACATGCATTCTTAACCAATATCAACTCACTGTCTTCGAAGCCATTACTACCTTTGACTCATGGCCAAACGACCCGATCCACTGTCATCCTTGAACGAATAAATCGACTAGAGAGAACAGCCGTGCTAAATTAAAGACGATAATTTGCGTATGTGCTGTTATTGTCCGTTAAATTTTCAATGTACTTTGGTTCCTTTAAAATGTTTTTTTTTTCATAAATATTTTAAAAAACATGCAATCTCCTCGTGATCATTTTCAGCAAATGATACACGCCTTTGGAAACTGATACAAAGTGCATTGATTGTTCTAGTGTCAGTTTATTAAATAGTTTACCTATCAGCGCCTGCCATCAAATAAGTCTAGGTATTTCTAGCAGTTAGAATTAATGACAATATATCGTTTATTATATGCACATTTGAAGTCATATACTAAAATTGCAAAGTGTACTGAGCAAAATGTCAACACAAACGTTAAAACCAAAATTACGATTATATATAGCAAACCCATTCACGCAATTGTCTTTTTTCTTCCCAACAGAAACATTAGCTCGTAATGCAACTTGCTCTGTACCTTTATCTACAGTTACAATCATGATGCCCGCTCCATGACTGATCAAGCTAGAAATAAACAATTATTATGTCATTCGTAAGTAACATTTATATAATTTCTATCCGGCTGTTGGCAAGTAACCAGAACATAAAAAAATATAAGATACGTCTGTAAGAGTTTAAAGAGGGCACTTTATTTAGTAATTTAATGATTGTTGTTCTTTCATTTGAAAGAACATCGTATCACGTTCGTTATATATATATATATATATATATATATATATATATATATATATATATATATATATATATATATATATATATATATATATATATATATATAGAAAGAGAGAGAGAGAGAGAGAGAGAGAGAGAGAGAGAGAGAGAGAGAGAGATGTGAGCACTTAAAAACTTTGGGGTATTTTGGTTAGTTCAAAAATATGAGGGTGCTTTGCAACTCGTCGTAAAAGACAGTTACAATAGATACTATGGTGTTTTTGTTTAAAAATTATTAGTTGTCCGCAAATGGCCTGTCTAGGAGCGATGTGAGAGTTTAAATTACAATAATGACCATCTGACTGGATCCGGATGAAACCGCTGGTAGAGCAGTCCATAATTCACCATTTAGATATTAAAATTTTTCATTCCAGGGTTGGTTGACAGATAACAGAACAACCAATGTCCTCTATGTTGATCAAGTGACCTTCGTCCATTTTTTGATGGCCAATGGATTACGGGATTTAGGTCAGTTGTGCGTCTTATCTTCTCCAAAGATTCATAGCGATTGGTCAACGTATGGGTCAATGCTTGTTCTGTTACATGTCTACAACCCTTGAATATTCTTATCCGATCTCAACTGATTGTTTACACTTTAGTTTTATTCAGTTGAATGCAAATAAGAATGTTTAAGCATCCATTACTAAATTTTCAACTTAATTCGTAATTTTTACCGCATTACTCATCCCAGTTACTTCTCTAAATGATTTTGTGAAGCCTGCATCTCTATTGTTTCACTTAAGTAAAAAAGCAAACAGAACAGATCTCAAGCCGTGTAAAAGGGAAGGAGGGAGACATCTTTTATCTAGGATTGACAGAAATCAATTTTAGTTACCTGGAGACCATCTTGAAGGAATAATGGTAAACATACAGAAGTAGTATGACCATGTTACACTCAGATGAGTCTGATTACACTCAGATAAATCTAGTTAACCATTGATGACGATGTTACACTCAAATAAGCCTGGTTAACAATTAATAACGATTTTACACTCAGAGGAGTGGTTAACGATTAATAACGATGTTACACTCGGATGAGTCTGTTTAGCCATTAATAGCGATGTTACGCTCATACAAGTCTCGTTAACCATTAATAACGATGTTACACTCGGATGAGTCCGGTTAAACATTTATAATGATGTTACACTCAGGTGAGCCTGGTTAACGATTGATTACGATGCTAACTCAGATGAGTCTGGTTAACCATTAATAACCATGTTATACTAAGATGAGTCAGGTTAACCATTGATAGCGATATTACACTCAGAACAGTATGATTAACTATTAATAAGGCTGTTTCACTCAAATGAGTCAGGTTGGCCATTAATAACGACACTCAGATGAGTCAGGTTAACCATTGATAACGATGCTACACTCAGATGATTCCGATTAACTATTAATAAGGATGTTACACCCCTATGAGACTGGTTAACCATTTATAACGATGTTACACTCAGATGAGTCAGGTTAGCTATTGATAACGATGTTACACTCAGATGAGTCTAGTAAACCATTGTTAACGATGTTGCACTCCGATGCGTCTGGTTAACCACTGATAGCGTTGTTACACTCTGACGAGTCAGGTTAACCATTTATAACGATGTTACACTGATGAGTCAGGTTTACCATTGATAATGATGTTACACTTTGATGAGTCAGGTTAACCATTGATAACGATGTTACACTCTGATGAGTCAGGTTAACCATTGATATGCTTACAATTATTACATAAAATGTCATTCTTAAACAATGAAATGTTTGGCAATCAATTTCCATATCAAAGTACTCGACACCTTGATATAGTTTGCGAAAAGCATCAAATCCCTTTTCAGTTCCAGTTTTATTTAAAGTATATGACGCAGATAGGATATATGGTTCTAGAGATGTGGGCTTTTAAACTTTGATATAAAACCCCGTACAGTTAATTTCTTTCCAGTGTCCAGTTTTGAAGAATCACGTACGCCTATGGTTTGTGTACGCGGTGTTTTAAGGGAACATTTATACACATTCAACAAATATCGTTTCAAAATTTTGGCTTGAGAAATTATTCAGATCTTTAACTTTTGTATTTTGATGTTCAGGTTCGCACTTCTTTCTTCAATAGACATGAGCTGTCTTTCATTCAGTATATGATGCGTTTGGCAATAAACTGTTATATATATATATATATATATATATATATATATATATATATATATATGCCATATATATATATATATATATATATATATATATATATATATATATATATATATATATATAGACAGACAGACTTTTATATTTGTATGTAAGTCAGATTAATTAAATCAGTCTTAATTTTAATTATAAAGTGTACAAATCATATATCTCTTTCATCAGAACCATCGACCACTAACCTTGGTTGTTACAAATAGGATCTAGGGTTAGAGGTCATTCTCGTTCTTTTTCTTTTGTCCCGTGCTAGGGGCTAATGTTGTGACACAGAAATATATCTTTATATATTAAGTGAGAACAAATGTATAGCACTTCAGAGTTTCCTATCCACCTAGCCCTAGGAGTTTACTAATTCTAAAGCTGACCAAAAGAATAGGACCTACAAACACAATGCCTCCATAAGCCAATACCTAAAAGTAGAGGCATTAACCGTGTCCTATTGAATGGTTAATTTCACGAAGAAGCAACAATCGAGTAATGTAAAAAGAAGAGTTGCATAACGAGGTCATTGCAGTAAAATAACATAAAGATGACAAAAATGTAAAGGAAACAACGGGATTTGAACTGCCTGTATTTTGTCAGGAAACGTGGACGGATTACCCCGTACTGTGACCACTAGGGGAATCTAAAGGTAACAAAATGAGATTGTTTGCAGCTACTGCATACTATAGCGATTACTTTTCATAGCATTTTTGTGTTTATAATGAAATTTTTTAATGGAATCTAGACAAAAAAGTTTGGAACTAATATTAAATTGTTAGACAGACTATTTTAATTGACATTGCGATAATTAAATTATAAAGCGAGGATAGTCCTGCTAGACTAAAGAAGGGCAAACAGATTACATTACTGGCAGTTCTGACGTACTAAATATCAGAAAACCGATTTCACAAGTGGTTCCATGAACAGGGGTACCCACAGAATTTTTCGGGGTTGGGGGAGTGGGACAAACATGTAGTGGTCAGCTATTAAGTTTTACGGATGTAGGCCAAACATGTTTAGAGGTGAAATGGTGGGGGTGGGTGAAGCAAGTGCGCCCCCCCCCCTTTGCCTCTATGTGGGGGCGGCCATATCCATTAATGACGCAGTAACAAAATTTCATTTCAATCTGGCAGTTAACTGAAAGACACAAAATTACAGTGGGACACTAGTACGAAATTCGACTTACAGTTAAATAAAAGGACCATTTCTTTTTGTCGTAATCTGTCTAATTTTACGACACACGTAGTTATTTGCATGAAAATAAAGTTATCTATCTTAAAGCCGTAGATATCTCTATTTAAAACTGTGAGATCATTATTTTCTAATTTATTACAAAACATATATATATATATATATATATATATATATATAACACTGTAACATATATAGCATATATATATATATATATATATATATATATATATATATATATATATACATATATATGCCTATATATATATCTGATACAGATATCTCTGTTTAAAATAATGTCGTCTGCATTAAAAGTGTAAAAAGCTAACCGGCTTACTATAATGAAGGTGTAGGGGTAACATTATTAGGTATTGTGGAGCAAAATGAAGTGTGTTGGAAGCAGTGATGTTGGCAAGAAGGTGTAAGACCAATAGGTTCCGCAGTATCGTGTCATTTTGGAGAAAGGCGCGTGAACTCTTGTTTTGTCACAATATATTTATAGATATAAAAAGGTTGAAGTAATATTTTATCAAGGGAGCTACATTGTTTAAAAAAGTATTTTGGTCAATAATTTTGAGCATTTCATTGAAGATACGTCTTCTGCTTTTGTACCATTCAAACCACCACTGAATATCTGAATTTATCTATCCCCAAATGTGGCGATGCGGTTTTGATCCACATGATTATAATAACCGATGGCTAACTCTTGTCATGGTATATTCAAGATTGTCAAATAAATTTATGAGACTTTCCTTTGTCCTTCCTTCTATTAACCTGGCCCTTCACTACAAACTTGTGTCGATTTAACACTTCTACCTGTCAAAAGCTTCATTAATAATTGAAAAATGGAATAAATGTTGAGACAAATTATGCTATTTAACTTTATCAGCTAGTATTGTGCCCTAGGTGCTAAATGTTAGACCATAAAGACTAAAAGATCTTATTTAAGAGGAGACGCAACAGCAGGATTTATAGTACAAAAAAAAAAAAAAAAAAAAAAATTCATCCCCTACTAGGATTTAATGCGCAGACTTTACAAAAACGTTTTAGCTGTTAATCGATATTTTGAGGATGGTTTGAGATTCTGGAAGTTGCTCTAATGGTTTTTATTCTTAGGTTTGCTCACATGACATTTCCAAGTAGTTATGCCCTGAGAATAAGCAGGTTTCTCTAAAATCATGTCCCTGAGACAGGTTTCTTTTGAAGGCTAGTTATTGAAATGTTTTTGTTCATTTTAATGAAATATTTAAATCCTCACAACACTCGTTGAGCAAGTATATTAAAAGCTGCTGCCACTGGGTACTCCATTCTGCCGAAGCAGCGATAGTAGGAATAAAAGTTGTTTTGTTTACATTTTTAAGCGATAACAAAAGAGCGATTGCATTCTTGAAAAATACCTTACTTTCAAAAGCCGTTTATACTTGTTACATAAAATTAAATAAAAAATAAACTCTGTTTTATGAAGCTCTGGCACGTATGTTGGATACTGTAGCACTCTAGTGGTTAATTAAATAAGACACATTCTTGTTTTGATACCACGTTGTGCAAATGTCAAAGAACTTAATAGAAATGCAGATTTGAATTAGTGTCACTTTATTGTTTGAATATCTTCCTTCATAATTTCACTTTCACTTTTTGCCATTCGGGTGATAATGGTATGGAAAACTAATTTTTTTTTTTTTAATTCTTACTTGATTTTAAAGGAAAATACGTACTCAGTACATTGCATTGTAGATGAGCAATAAGAGGTAAAGAAAGTCGAGTCCAACGGCAAACTTCACAGACCATTATTTGTCGTCGCATAATACGTAAACAGATCTCGATCTATGCAGTTTATCAGGAATAATAGGTAGAACAAAGAAAAACAGACCCCGATCTGTCAAACTGTTATTCGACAGGTGAGCAGCGTCTATGTTTTCTTGCAGTTAGACTAGAGTTACGCCAGAATATATACGGTTCCTGTCGTATATAAAAACTCCCATACATTGTAATATTAAAATAAGGACTTTCTCGTGTTTAATTTTCTCATAATTATAGTATGTAAGAAAAGTTTAACGTTTTTGCCTGAATA
>JAECUM010049656.1:0-12999 GCA_016617855.1 Megalonaias nervosa | reverse complement strand
TTCTTCCTCCACCAATTATACTGGCCGCCATGTATAGCCTATCTTGTGCTGAAAAATGGCGTTAAACCCTACAACAACAACAACAACAACAACAACTCATTCGGCCATCAGCACCATCCAGAAACAGTGTCTTGTCGGAAAGTATCACATCAGAGCATCTGTAATTAGCACCAGCCGTACCTAACCGTGTATTAAAATGCATGTCGATAACGGATTACCTGCTCAGCTCTTGGTGTTGTAATGAAAAGTAATAAATCGAGTACAGTTTCATGAAGTCATGTTGGGAAGAAAACTGAAGCGGTGTTAGCAACTCTGACTTTGTATTCAGGTGGCAAGTCTGATATCCTGGCAACTGCCTCTCTAACGTCCTCATCAAGTGCATTCATGCCTTTGTAAGTCAACCAATGGCTTCTCCAATGTCACCAACATCTTTAACTTCTTAAATCGTCTATGGCAAACGGGTGATAGTCTCTGTAGTTGCTCTTGCTGATTTATTTTGATAGCCTTGGTGCGTTGGCTACCTTACGAACTGGAGCAATGCTTCTTCTGTTCCCGTTAGTGCTGCCACCTGTTGTACGGTTGCTCTGGTTACCTTTTTAATAATCTCCGCATGATCGCAATATCCTTTGTGGGTTTAATTAGCGGTGCAAATGTTTGTTCAAGGCCCACTGTGCGGTCTTCTCGTGCAGTCTGTTGCGGCTGTAACATATCTTTGACACTTTTCGACTTGCAGTAACATTAAATATTAATTCCTGGTGTTTACGAGCGGCTTTAGTGGCATCGTTTTTCATACTCTTCTACGACATCACCGGCAGACATTTCATATACTTTTTTATTGTTAAACTGACGTGTGAGACGTATTAAGACCCGCACTATATTTACCCGGGCAAGTTCCGGTCAAATTAATGGTGAGCAAACTTAGTGATCCGTGCAAACATGTCAAGAAATTCATCCTACGTTTGGTTGCTGACATAATAAGTCCAATGAATATTCCTAAGACCATGTGCTTCAATGCCACGAAATATCATCAACATGTTACAGTTGTCACGAGTCACTTTAGGTACACGTGAGTATCGTTGAGTCAAATAAATTACGTCCGTGCTTTTGTACCTGCCTCGAGAAAATATTTGCGCGGGATTGACCTCGTTCTCAAGCATAACATCGTCGCACACTATAAGAATGTTTTTGTTTGCATCCAAATCGTTAATGGTAGGTAATTCATCGATGGTTGAAACGAAATCGATGGTGGTAACAACATGACGTCTCAACGAACTTTTGTCACTCAACGCTTTTTCAAAGTCTTTTAAAACAGCTTAATACGGTAGATCATCAACCGATGGCACATACAACCTATGTGAACTATTAAAAACACATTTAACAACAGTTTTTGTTTTTTGTTTTTTTTTCTGATCCAGCTGACCTAATGATTAGTGCACGAACTGAGTTTGGAAACACTATTCCAACACCATGCTTGGAGGGTATAGGTGTTGCTTGTGCAGAAACGTCAATGACAGTAAAATCTTTGTTTTTATCAAAAGCATTTGCTAATTTCCTTTTGCGGGATCGCATGGTTGATACAGTATTAATAATGTGATCATGTCTTCATATTTTGTGCAACTTTGCTCGAAAACACGAACCGCAAATCCAACTCGAGTTCAGACACCTAATGGTCGAGCTGCGATCACTGGAATGGTCTTCGATGTGGAGCAAACAGGTTTACCTTTATTTAAAAAGTCACCGGCAGTGATATCGCGGCTGCATTAACAAAGTTGATTCCAATGCAAAGAGTGTGGCACGTCTCGACATCGTGGAGTATATATCCTGGTGAAAAACACATTTCTGGATATAATTACTGTGGGCCTGGTACACGATTTGATATATGACTCTATTCTAACAACCAACCAAAGCCCGGCGAAGCAACTATCAATCGTGCTAATGCTGCGTATTACCGACATGGCCTTGCATATAAAGTATCCAGTGATATCCGTTCACGTCAACGTGCAACGTGATCAGATTCATGACTTGAATGCAATTAATCCAACACTGGGAGAAAGAATCGCAAGACTGCACTTGGTGGTCAAAGTCCATTTTGAGGCAGATACAAGTCCACTCGTCAAAAGCAAATTAATATTAATTCAAACAAACAATGGATAAAAAAATCCGGACAATATTCAAAATATGCTACATTCCGCGCAAGTTTTGGAGAGGTGGCGCCACTATGGAAAAGTTAGCAAGTGCGGAAAAGGTCACTCATGGGATTACTCGAACATGGTTGACCAAACAAGTCTTGTGGCCAATTTATTTACCGGTACCAGTAAAGATTTCAGTTGGTTAGTTTGATGTCGAAACACCTAATGAGGTCCATCAGGTTGATTGTTGTTTCTTCCACACGATCGAATCCGTGATAGACACACCTCAAGTACGCAGATTGTTGGGAAAAATGCCTGGCACAATGGGAAAAAACGGTCTGAAGCAGTATAAAAAAGGAAAAATAAAGGTCTGCCGCGGCGATATTCTAAAATGGCTGGGCCGGGGTGGGGTGGGGTGGGTGAGTGACCTTGCTCAAATAAGACACATGTGCAGCTATGTCACTGTCTTGTGCATTTTTGTTGCATACAATTCCAGTACACTGATTTATTTGTCACAACTTTGCTACAGCCTTACACTGATAAAAACATGTCAGAACAAAAAGTAGGATGCTTATTGTGCCTATAATCCTTGAGAAACTGAACTAAACACATGAAAGTCAGGGCCTGGATATTTCAACCGAAATCAACACCGTGATGTAAAACTCTTGACTATAGTCCCCAAAAGGTGGAACGACTATGTTGCAGTATTTACTGTCTTACCTTGATAATAATTCATCCAGCGTCTGAACAACATCCATCAAGGTGTTTAAGAAATAAAAGCCAAAGGAACCAAAATCTTCAACTGAAACATTGATGTTAATTTCCTATAGGACAGTGACCCAAATATCAAATGAGTGAGTGCGTGTCGCAGAACGGCTTTGTTGTAAACTTTATACCATTGTGACCTTGTATCCATGGTCATAGGGTGAGCAAGTATGTCGCAGAATGAATTGTCTTAGGTTTATAATGGCGAATGCCAAGTGTGATGAGAATCAATTATGGAGTTTAGGAATAAGTAGCAAATGAAAACCTTTAACCAAATATTTCTGTGCACTTCAACCCGAGTTAAAAGGAGCTAGTGCGAATGTTATAAAATGAATTTTTTCGAGGTCATAGTTATTTATCACAAATATGATGAGATTGTACAAAAGGGTTTATGAAATGTACACAGATTAAAAATTTAAAAAAATACAAAACTTGAAACGTTGACGGAAAAGTGAGCTATATGTCGCTTTCCACTAACATGGACTAGAAAATAAAAATTGAGTTAATTAATAAAGGACAAAATTAAAATTACATTGACCTACTTCTGATGATAAATGTGGTACTCATCTAAATGATTCAACATACAAAATTGTAGTGATCTTAGATTATCATTTGGAGAGGAACTAATAAAATAGAAACAACTGAAAGCAGCCTCTCATTATCAGGATTTCATGTACAAAATTTAAAAATATAAACGTAATAAAAGTCATTGGAGACCTAGTTTGGAGGATTTTTTAGGGGTTGTGTGGGGAACTGTATTCAGAAATTAAAATCTAAAAGCCTGACATACAAAATGAAATTTTCAAGCATCGCTGTGTAATTCGACAAGTAAAATTTAAAAACTGATATATGAAATTGAACTTTCATCGCAAACATTTGGACTCAAAAAGTGAATCTGGAATTCTGGACAAACAACATTGAAATTTCAACCACCACTGTGTAATTCAATAAAAGAATATTTAACAACAACCCGCACATAAAATGGAACTCTCAACCACTGCTATGTAATTCAACAAATGAAGTTGCAAAAATCGAATCTGAAATGGAACTGTCAACACCAACAATTTGACTCAACGTGTGAAATTAGAATCCTCGACATATGACATTAAAATTTCAATTGCACCTTGTTGGGACCAGCTTTTGTCCGGTACGGCGTCTCATACACTTAGGTCTAAGCTAGGATGGGCCGACATACAATGCACATGGAAGAAGAAAGGTCAAAATTTATGGTTGAAAACAAACGTGGAATTTGGTCATAATCGGAATAGCCTTCCCAGTACAGTGTTTCCATATTCACCACTAGACCAGGTTATTTTTCTTATCATTTTATTTGACTGACGTTAAAATGCTTGTGTCATCAGTTTATGATTACATTATTATTATTATTATTATTATTATTGATCTATAATTTCGCTTTTCTTCGTGCTTAGAATAGACGAAAAGTTGCTATTCTAGGTTTGTTTGTAAAGAAATTTGAACCGATGAGAGAAATGTATGAAAAGGTCATTCACCTCTGTTGGCAAAGCAATTTTTCCGCTTATCGTGCCTTTTCTTTGATCTTAACTTAACTTGTTTGCATTATAGAGGCGTGCGCACCAGGTGCATGTGCCTCTTGTTAACGCCTGCACAGCAGGCTGTTAATGTATTCCTGGGGGAAGGAATCCGAGCCTCATCCCCCAGGTGTTAATACACTCAAAGAGAGTTGTTAATTTGCCTAAAGGTCGTGGGACAACTAAGTCCCAAACGACCTACACTAGCTGGTGTCTGCCACAGCACCAGCTAGGCGCTTTACTTGAGTGGGATTAGACCCAACACGCACTCAAGCCTTTCAGTTTACAGCGTTACCACCCGGTGTCAACCAAGCAGTATGAGACGCCAGTCGCGATTGGTCAGCGACTACGACATGTCATCGGGGCACCTGGTGTATGGACGGGTGGAAATCGTTCCACATTCCGTCCATGTATAGGAGTCCGAGTCTGGCAAAGAAGGAAAGTTACTCGGCAACCGGTGTGAACCGAAGCAATGGATGTTGTGTACGCCCCAAAAACTCCGGCCCGTACTTATTTCAAACTCAGTCCAGTTGTACTATTGGACAAATCATAAAACCAATAATGTGTAAGCCACCTGTGCAATCAACCAAATAATATGAGTTACTAATTTCGTATTTTAATTTCATTCAAGTTGGAATTTAGTGTACATAAATATTCCTGAAATAAACCAATCAGCTAAGTCGGAATGACTATTATATTTTTGTATCACGCAATTATAAACAAGTAGGAATTTTGATGGTGGAACCAAAGGATCAAATTTGTGCTACATCAAAGAGATATAATCATAAACGGTTTTCAAGCCAAAATGAAACCCGTATAACTCATTCAGGCAAATGAATGGTTGCTCGGTCTTTTCTTCCGAGTCCATTTCGGGAGCTCTTCGGTGTATGGACATCGCTGTACTTTCAGATAATCTCCAGTCCAACGGCAATGCTACTCTATGCAAGTGCATCCCTTAGGGCACTCGTTGATGGTGCGACCTCGCTAGTCTGGAGTACGTCTGCTAGTAGTAGATGTATATGAGGTTTTTATGCCAAAGAGGTTTTTAGGCCCGAAACCCTCACCCCCCTCAAAAATAAATATATTTAACATTTTTTTTTCACCACCTCAGAGACCCCCTCTCCTCAAAAAACCACCCTCCTCCAAATTTTTATCTCAGAAAATGATGAAATTTTGAAACCCAAAGGGGATTCTAGACCAGAACCCTCACCCCCTAAATTTTGGAGAGATGAGGTTGGTCAGATGACCCAATGACATTTATTGACAACATGGTTGATGAATGATATTTCTAAAGCTGTACAAAATTAAACAGCTACTACTGTTGTAACCCATATTTTATGATAATCTTTTTCATACCTGCTGACTCTCATTGTCAGAATATGTTAACATACTGTCAATAATACGAAACTCACGTATTAAATCGTCCATATCATATTTTACACCTCGCAAATAAGATCGTATTTGATCAAGTAATTTTTTGTAAGTTATGCTTGCTGTTTTACAAGAATTTTATTTTTGTTTCAAGCTTAGGTTCAATTTTTTTACAAGTGTTGAAAGAGAGACACCGACACCAGATATTATTAACAAGAACGGATTTAATGATGCTCCACTTGAAATTATACCAGAGCTAGTCATTAACAATGGCAAATATGATATTACTCGAAGTATTCTACGGTAGTATTTATAACATTCTTTTACACACCAGAGGTTTTTATGATAAAATTTATAATATTTTACTAATGCGTCAACATCTTGTTTTGGAATTTCTTCTGAAATGTGATTGAAATCGATGATATGTTTTTTCATTATACAATTTTTTTTACACAAAAACAAAAGTTCTGACACCAGCAATTGAATCAAGAAACTCACGAAATTTATTATTATTAGGATCAGCTATAAAAATTCTGTATTTGTCATAAACATCTGACGAAGTATCCTTATATCGTTCATCTGTTAGTACATATTGTTTCTTTAACCAAGCGTATGAATCAAAACTATTTCCTACTTCACTCTCATACAAATCTGTTTTATTCACAAAATTACTGTAATCGATTTCTGTTTCATCAATATACCCTAAAACTAAGCTCAACTGATCTAACGTGAAATTTTTGAGAACAAGATGTTGTCTGATAATTGCATATGCGACTACGAAATTTGCTAACATTAATTTTTTAAGCTTATCTAGTTCAATTGTAAGAAGACCAACAGCAGAAGCTACTTTTAACATTAATTTTTCATATGGTTTTGTGAGTATTGTTTTAATTTCGTTGTAATAATTTCGTAGTGACAATTGTCTAGAGTACTGTAATGATGGGAATGGAATATCGTCGTCTTCACTTATATCATAATAAGAATCAGACTTTACTTCCAACTTTGTTTGATCGACTACTTCAAAAAACTTTTCTCGCTCATCATCACTAAAATTATTAATTTCATCGTCTACAGTTTTGATTATCTTTAGAGACTTGTTAACAATAATCGGATCAAATTCTGGGTCTTTTTTTACGTATCATTGGCAAAATTGCGTTTGCTTACACTTTAATAATTAACTCTGCGTCTGACGTCATAGTAACGATTTTAACCAAGGTTTCTTTGTCATTGTAGTACATACCGAGATGTTTAAAAATATGTCGTTTTGAAAAACTATCATATACATTTTTGTTTCTTTTTATTTTTATTTTCTTAGTTTCCGCTAGTTTGTCAAGACGAGTATGATTTTCGTTTATTCGTCTTTCTTCCAATGTTCTTCCACTATAAACTCATGCTTTTATTAAATCTGATTTTATTATTAAATCTATGTTATGCCAATCAAGCTCGAGTAATATTTTTTTAAATATAATTTCAACTTGTTTTTGTTCTTCTAGACAATCCTCAGGATGACATTATCTGCTTATAATGTCAAAGTTTTCTATTGCTTTTTTCAGTTGTGGTCCTCGCATATGCATAACGCGAATAAAATTAGCAGAATTTCCTGGCAATGTTGGATTGTCTAATGATTCGATGCCAAGTTTTTTCAAACTTTGTAACATTTTTGCTATGTCATTAACGGTTTCAACATTTTTGTTGGGGTTAAGAATATTATCATAAAATTCTTTCGCAATGGATATAATTGGTGGTTCTGACATTATTTTATAACACTAGATTAAATTTGATCATCGAGTATATATATTTGAAATGCTGTCAGTCCTGGAAACGAACGTTCAGCAGTAAAAACATTAAAACGGAAATATAAATACTTGTTGACAGTATTTTCTGTTGGGATTGTAAAATACTGTGTTGTTGAAATGTAAGTGTCTGTTGTGCTATACAATGTTGTCCAGTCGATATCATCATTTGATCCTTCCAATTTCCAATCATAAGTTCGACCAACATTAGAGTTTAATCGGCCTCGCAAATGAAATTGCCAAATAGTAACTGCAGTAGGACATTTAATTTTGATCGAAAAATTTTCAACTTCTCCATTAGTCGTCCACTCGTGTCTATCAGAGAAAGCATAATGAGGATAATTTTCAGGATAATATGCTGATGCGCTTGCCTCAAACACAACTCGATTGTCAGTTGCCTTAAACAATATTGGAATATACCCAATATTATTGTTTTGGTTCGTTTTACACTACTAGACAGACTGTCAACATACGCTTTATTTATCAGATCGTTAGGGTTAACTGGAACGTAAGTCGTCATTATCTTGTTGGCTTTCATATTTATGTTACCTGACATCGGTCCACCGGATTTCTTAAAATATGGGATAAGTTCATCTTTTAAGTGAGCATAACTAATAGCATCGGTTTCATTAGCTGGTGGTGAGGTTATTGGTAATCCAGTTATTTTTGAGTTATTACTCATTATCAGGTTACTGTGTCACCGGCTTTGTTAAGTTTATTATCGTCAACAGATTTTAGTTGTGCATAACTTACAGCTTGTATTTGACTTAAGTTTTCTGGCGGATATGCAGTCTCTAAATTTATAAATTTTTTTCCTGACATGTTGATATTACCTATAACCGTTCCACCGATTTTATCAAGTTTGTTATCATCCACATACCTCAACTGTGCATAACTTACCGCTTGTGTATAATTTAAATTTGCTGGTGGATACCTGGTCTCCAAATTTATTATTTTTTTTCTGACATATCTAAGTTGCCGCTTAAAATTCCTCCTGTCAATGATAGTTTATTATTGTCGACTAATTTAAGTTGTGCATAACTAACAGCTTGTGTATTAACGACATTTATTGGCGGATAATCTGTTTCTAAACCTAGTACTCGTTGATTTGACATAAACAGGTTTCCTGTCATTGTGTCGCCGGATTTTTTCAGGTAACCTGATAAATCAACCTTACCGTCTGTTATTGTTGTACTTACAGCTGATGAATCTCCTATTAATGTTCCAAATTTTGTATAATAGCTCATTATGTATTTATCGTCTGACAATTTTTTTATATAACATAAAATTGTATAACAATAATGGCAAAATCGTCGATATTAAACTTTGATACAGAGCGGTTGGTGAAACATAAACATGAAAAGGAACTTCAGATTGTCAATATCTTATTGTTGGAAGAACTGGATCGAAAAAAAACAAACTTGCTTATGAATTTACTTCTCGGAGATAATTTTAATTACGATCGCGTTTATATTTACACAATTAATCCACAACAGGATAAGTACGAGCTACTTAACAATTATAATGACAAACTTCGTGATGATCTTGAGGCTGATGAAGATTTTTTTATTATCAAACAACCAGAAGAACTTGTTCCAGTTAATCAACTTGATTCGTCCGAACAGATGATAGTTGTTTTTGATGATATTCCGCTAAACAACGAGGAAATGAATAAAATAAGATCATATTTTTCATTATCACGTAATAAAAAATGTAATTCTATTTATGTCGCTCAGGGTTTTTATAATGTTGACAGATTTATTAGGCGAAATACTGGTTGTTTTATATTATTTCCAGGACTTGACAATGTTGACGTTAGAAATATCGCGAACGAGCAATGTGGTGATGTAACAAAAGATAAATTTATTGAATTATATCATCAAGCAACGGCAAATAAATATGACTTTTTTTGTTTGATAAATTAACAAATGATACGAGTAAAATGTTTTGATGTTGTATTGAAAAATATCTACAATAATTTTTATAGAAAATAGTATATAATTAATGGAAAGACAAGCAAAGTACAGAAAACATATAGAAAATCTAAAAAAACTTGTTAAATCTAAAGCTGAACTTAGGCAGATGATCGAACAAGCACGACGTGGTCAAGTGGTTGCAGCAGAAACAATAGCCGCCGCTCTCAAACCAGTTACTGAAGCTTTACTTGGAAAACAACCTGAAACTAAACCATTATCAGAAGAAGAATTTTAAAAAATACAAGAAAAAGGTTTACTCGGATTGATCAAAGAACAACAAGAAGCGGCTGCTGGAAAAATTATTGAAAGATCTGAAGAAGAAAAAAGATTAGGCGAGGCACTTGCAGCAAATATAGCTAATCCTGTTGCAAGACAAGCTGAAATAGATCGGCTGATAAATAATCCACTAGAACTTCAACAAAGATTAGCAGAAGCAGTAGTAGTTAGACCAATTGAAAGAAAGTTAGAAGAAGAAGAACTTAGAAGAAGAAAGAAAAAGATTTGAATATGATTTAGAAAATATAAATAGCAAAATAAAAGATGACGAATATAGAGTTTAATAAAATATATGAGAACTTTAAGAATGTGAAAGTATACGATGTTAACAAAGATAAATTTAAAGCAGACGAAAAAATTGAAGAGCTAGAAAAAATAAAAGAAAAGAGTAAGGAGCATTACAACGATATAGTTTTAGAAAATAGAAATTACTATGATAGCATTAAATTATATCGACATGGAATTATCGCTGATCTTTATATTAAGGCTATTAATAATATAAAAAGTAACATATACAGTCATCACAATCGTAGCTTAATTAACGAAGCAAAATCAATTGATGAAAGACAAGAAAAATATGTTTTTTAGACCAGCAGGTCCTATGACGATGACTGAAGAAGATTTACAAAAATCAGTTGAGGAAGATAAGGAAAATTATCGTAAAAAATATAAAACCCAAGCAAAACAAGAAATAATGTCATCAGAATATTTTCGTTTTATGGAAGATTATAAAATTTTGACGTTGATAATATTTATAATTGGAAAGAAGATGAATACGAAGATCTCATTAAAAAATTAGACGATATCATAAAAAAAGATGTAGGAGCTTACAAAGAAATTGATACAGCTGCAATAGAAGATGTTGAAGGACTTTATGAAAAAGCTAGAAATGCTCTTATTGCTGGTGTTTTTAAAATTACTGCAAAAGAATTAGAGATAAAGAATATGTTGAAAAAAATAAATTAACTTTTTTAAAATTATATAAAGGTTATGATAATAATCGCTTAAGGAATACTGAAGAAGAAAGAAAGAAAACTGGAAAAGGAGTTAGAATATTTTCATCAGTTACTGAAATGATTGGCGGATTAATGTTGTTAATATCATCAAAAGAAGCTGGAAATGTTGGTGCTGAAATTGACAATGAAATTATTGACATACTTGATAATTTGAGATCGGAAAATGTATTAACATCTGACGAATACGAAACTTTACATCGCGATTTAATCGCGGCGACTTAATTTTATAAAAATATAATAATAAATGTCAGCAACACTATTACTAGACTCTAGCCAATCTGATAAAGATAGCGCAAATTTTTATGTAAAGTATATTCCGCCAATAGAACTAGATCGTGAAAAACAACATGAAATTGGACTAATTTCCTGTACTTGTTGGCATGCTTTCGCTAATGTAAAAACTGGGATCAACGATGAATTTGGATTTGATATTTATAATATAGATAGGAATCGGTGGGAACGTGATAATTGGAAAACATTTAAAATTCCACAAGGAACTTATAATATTACTGATTTAAGTAAAATAATAAAAGAGCTTATAACAAAAAATAAAGGTATAGCTGATAATTTTGAGCTTACACCAAACTATAATACATTACGCGCCAGAATAACATTAAAAAATATGGGAATTAATATTCAGGAAAAAACAAGTATCGCGCCGCTGATAGGATTTGAATATAATACATATCGCGGTCTTCCGTGGATCAATAAAGGTTATTATGCACATGACGGCCAACTGCCAGTAAATATAACTGATGTAGACACAATATTGGTAAATTGCTCTATTGCATCTGGTTCTTATTCAGCTAAAGGTAGTAAAGAACAAACGATATACAGTTTTTCACCAGACGTTCCACCAGGTACTCTTATGCAAATTAATCCACGTCAAGTCATTTATTATCCGTTAAACGTTGAAAATCAAATAACAGAGGTAAATATGCAATTGACAGATCAGTCTGGACGACAACTGTATTTTAATAATGAAATTGTTACTTATTATTTACACTTACACGAACAAAGTAAACATATTTTCTAAAAGATTTGACAATAAAATTCTACATCCTCAGATATAATGAAACAGAAAAAAGTTTATCGAAGAAAAATAGTTGGAGGATTTTTGGGAAATATATTTGCTAAAATTATAGAAAATTTTCCAGGACTAGCTCATAAAGTTGCACCAATTGCACTTGACGCATCAAAAGCTTTTGCAACTGGAGCTGCATCTGCTGCTGGAACTGCTGTTGGACAAAAAATAGCTGATAAAATAAAAAGCGGTGTACCGACAATAAAACAAGCTATTTCAGAAATCGCACCAATAAAAGAAACTCAACGCGCAATGATAACAACAACAAAAAAACTTTTATCACCGAAAGGAGAACAAATTATAAAAAAAATTAATATCTAAAGCAACAACGCCAATCACTACATGATTTGTAATAATTTTGTACAACCTAATAAATAAAAAAATGTCTGTTAAAAATTATCTCGATTTAGCAGAAATTTATGACGAAGACGACACGGTAACAGAATTTCAATATATTGAATATCTCGATGAAAATTCTAACGAACCTAATAAGGCTGGCGTCAGAACATTTAATACTCGAGGAGATGACGTATTTCTGCTTCCTCATAAAGCAATGTTGGAAGTTCGTGGTCAGATTATGACAGTAGCTGTTCCACCTGCCGCAATTGCAGCTAATGCACAAATATCTCTTATAAATGACGGCTGATGTTTATTTAAAAGTGCTCGATATCAGCTGGCCAATCAAACTGTCGAAGATATTTCAAGTCACTTACAAGTTGCAAGTACAATATTAAATACTATTTCGTTTTCCGATGATTACTCCAAATCAACTGCAACTAATATGATGTGGTTTAAAGATACTGAAAGTGGTGGTGCAGGTTTTGTTGCATCAGTTGAAATTTTATCAGGATTAGCACATATTTTAGTGGCTGGAGCTAATGCTGCTGCAGATGCTGCAACTGTAAGAGATTTTCTTATTGCTAATGCTAATGTTTTAGGTATAGTAGCACCAGATGCAGCCGATCTTGCAGACGCTACAAGAGTTTCACTTAATGCTGTTTGTAATAATCTTGATGTAAGTGAAGTAGACGGAGCTGCA
>JAECUM010049654.1:0-35954 GCA_016617855.1 Megalonaias nervosa | reverse complement strand
GTTCTATTATTAACACAAACTACAAACTATGCTAATAATAGAATGTGAATTCCCTTCCTGATTAATCCCGCCGCTCAACATATAATTACCGCTTATCTACAATATGACTAACTTACCTGTGATAATTGCAAAGGGAAAAAGGTAAATTTCTTATCAGCAAGGTTATAAATAACTATACATACGACTGACATTATGGGCATTTACTTTCCTTATGGCCTCTCCTTTTACCTTTCTTTTTTTAGCATCAACGACTGCTAATGCCATTAATGTGATTTTCACAAAGACAAGATTCACGAAAAAGCGACTTCATTCGAAAAAAAGTTTAATTTTCACGAAGAGAGAACAGTACTTTTTCAGAAAGATTTGTTTAGCCAATATGTTTTTGTCATCTAATAACAGTTTACATCAATCATTACATTCGAAAAAAATAAGCGATTTTTCATAAAGAAACTATTTCTAGTTAGTCCTTTTTCTTCAAAAAAAGATCAAAAGTCTTCTTGAAGAGTACTACTTTTCATGTTAATAGTTCAAATTTTTGACAAGTATTGAACTTTTTCTCCAAAAGCTAACGAAAAGGATTTTTTTTCCTTGAAAATTTTTTTAAAAAGGTTACGTTCTTCACGAAGAGGTCTAGCAGTGCCGAATTAAACCCTGTGAAGGCCCCTAGGCAGTCGAAATCTCGGGGGCCCCCCTCACAAATTATCTCCTAATACGTCAAGATCTAATCAATTCAATATTATTTTGATCCGTTGTCGCCGCCCCTAAAACGGGTGGGGTCCATAGGCCGGTGCCTATTCTGCCTATTTGGTATTTAGTAATCCGGCACTGGTACGCTGACACTTGTTTTCGTTCACAACATGGCATTCGTCCTGAAGTACTTTCACATTTTATTTAAAGAAACCAACAGGGAAAAAAAATCAGTCTTCATAGAGACTGTGTACCAGTCCGCACATGTCAGTAAACTTGGAAAGGAGCCCTAATTGATTCATAATATAAGGCTACAATATAAGACTGGTTACCTAACAATTGTTTAATTACGATGACAAGGAGTCGTCTAAATCTAATACACCTTGTAGCATACCCGTAATCCCACAAACCACGCCGATACAATGGATAGCTACAGTAACTGTCTTCATGAAAACAGTGCATGTCTATTTCTTCGTGAGCGCGGGCAATCCACTAAGATCCACAAATATTGGATTAGGAAGGCAAAAATGATTTAGTACTGAATATGTACTAAACCGCCATCACGTGATACTCGCCAGTCCACGCGTTTATGCTATGATGGACCCTCATTAACTGCGTTAAATGACCACTCCTTGGCTCCCCACACTACATTGTGCACTAGACTAAACGATCTGGGACTACATTCATCATTCCATAACTGTAAACGGAAGCGAAAATGGAAGCGTTTTTTCAAAGGTGGCCGGCGTAGAACAGGAAGAAGAATTCCAGTTATCTTCCTTTCGCCCTTTCCGGCACAGAAATTTAAAAATTCGGCCGTTAATTTAGACAACCTAATTCAAATCTCAATTAAATCGACAACCTTTGTGTCAACTTTCGAAGAGATACCACTGCGCATCGCATTGTTCAATGCCCAATCAGTAGGACCATCGGAAAAGCGCACAGAAATAGTTAATTTTATCAACGATGAGAATATCGACGTCTTTTTCCTGACAGAAACATGGCTAAAAACATCAGGCGATGAACCCAAGTGCGCGGAGTGCACCAAAGTCATGTGAACTTGATCCGATTCTGACGTCACTGCTGCTAGAGTGCTTAGATCCAATATTGCCTGCACTAACTGATGTTATTAATACATCTCTCTCATCTGGGGAATTCCCGTCATTTTACAAAACTGCCATTGTAAAGCCTCTGCTGAAGAAACCAACACTCGACCATAATGATTTAAAGAACTACCGCCCAGTTTCTAATCTCCCATTCATGTCAAAAATCTTAGAAAAAGATGTTCTATCCCAACTTGTATCTCATCTGAATTCAAACAGTCTTTTTAGCAATGTACAGTCTGCATATCGCCCTTGCCACAGTACTGAAACTACTCTTCTGAAAGTAGTCAATGACCTTCTCTCTGCTTTGGATAGCAGAAAGATTACAGTCCTCACCCTCCTTGACTTGTCTGCAGCATTTGACACTATAGACCATGATATATTACTTCACCGTCTCCAGCATGTATTTGGCATTCATGATACGGCCTTACTATGGTTCAAGTCCTACTTGGTTAACACGACATAAATTGTGTCCGCAATTGGTATACACTCTAGCCCAGTTGATCTATGCTGTGGTGTTCCACAGGGGTCTGTTTTTGGACCTGTTCTCTTCATTCTATACACTCAGCCACTCTCAAGTGTCATAGATCATCATCCAGTGTCTCACCAATTGTATGCTGATGACACCCAAATATATAAATCTAGCCATCAACTGAAGTTGAAGCTACCATCCAAGGCGTAGAGAGGTGCATTTCCGATGTGAAATCATGGATGACATGTAACAAGCTGCAGATGAATGATGATAAAACTGAAGCCATCCTGATTACAACACAAAGACTTTCTCATTCACATCCTTTACCACAGACAATAAATATCAGCAACACCAACATTAAATTCACACAGTCAGTACGAAACCTCGGTGTCACTCTTGACAGTACTCTCTCATTGCATCAACATGTCATGAACATATGCAAGGCTGCATATCTTGAGCTGAGACGAATCAGCTCCATTCGCAAGTATCTTTCAGTTGATGCCACTAAAACACTTGTGTGTTCCTTAGTACTTTCAAGACTGGACTATTGTAACTCAATTCTGTCTGGTTCGTCTCAATATCTACTTCAGAAACTTCAAAAAGTTCAAAATACAGCTGCTCGAATCATCCTTAGAGTACCACGATCAGAGCACGCCTCTCCCCTGCTCTCTACCCTACACTGGCTATCCATACGATCCAGAATTAAACACAAAATTTGTTCTCTGTGCTACGTTTCACCGACGGGCTCCAGTCCAACGTACCTATCTGACCTCACCCATGTGTACACACCTGCAAGATGCTTACGCTCCTCTTCTGACACTCGTATTCTCATCATTCCCACTATGAAGATGAAATCATATGGACAACGCTCTTTTGCATACCAGGGCCCAGCAACGTGGAACGAATTGCCCACTGCACTTAGACACAAAGACACAGTGATCTCATTCAAGAGCGCTCTTAAAACTCACCTATTTCAACTGCAAGAACAGACTTAAAGACCTAATAATGTATCCTTGCCTTAAATATTTACAGCATATTTTCTGTTTCTACTTTCGTGGTGTTTGTTTTTAATTTTGTAATCATATCATTATATATGTTTTTTAAGTTTTGTCAAATGTTGTAAAGCGCTTAGAGCTTCTAAAGATTAGGCGCTATACAAAGTCCTCATTATTATTATTATTACCTTTTTTTATAGGGTAACATTAATTGAAAATAGGATACCCAATTTTTAAAACGTGCTTTACTGTGATATTTAAAATAAATGTATAGGCATACATAGTTCTCAGAGAGAAAAGCTTAAGTTCACATCATTTGGTGATACATTTAATAATCAGCAGGTGCTTCCAAGGCTGCAGATATTGCGAAACCTGTTGCAATTATGACTCGGCATAAAAGTAATTTGCAAAAGGAAGCATTTTGTTTGCCTTAGATGATGCAGTTCCTAGTTCATTACGAAGCGTGATAATTAATGTGCACGGATTATTTAAGTCAGCTAAGATCACGTGATCAAAGTCGTCTTGATTACTTTTTGCAGTGCATCAAGTCAAGTATTGTTGTTGATAGAGATGGGTATTGTCTAGTGTTACAAATTTATTCACATTCAATCTATGTTTTTAGGCCTTTTGTGGTCACTAAGATAATATGTGGAAGAATTAATGAGCAGGTTAATTAAATCAAAATGTTTAAAGAAATGCATAGCGTTTCGCATTTTTATTATTTTACTTCTCAAAGTTGAAAACTTATACGTGGTTGGCTTAAGCATCCATCTTCACTTCCAGATAGCTATCTTTTTTATCAATGGTAAATAATTCTTCAATTTGCCCAGCCATCTTCCGAGTATATATTTTGTATCTCGTGCCCAATACTAAAAGCTGTTTATTTACTCACAGCTCACACGGTGACGTTTGAATATTAGATTTATTAATTACTGGTATTATAGTAGAATAAAACCTATTATAGTACCTGATGAGCAGTGGCGTGAGATGAGAAGTTAAGAATATTTTGTATTATGCGTGAGATTCAAATTGTCTATAAAAACTCAGACGACGGTTTGCATGCTAAGGTCAAGGCAATTTCGAGTAATATTCACTCTCAGTTAAATCGATATGTGTCGGTAAGTGAAGGTTTTGAGCGTAACCATGTATGCACTATTTTGCTTCCTTAATGGTAGGTAAGTCATTGAAAACCCCTGCCATGAAACATTTTGTACCTTTCCGCATATAATTTATTCGAATAAATATCTGTCTTGGACATGTACAGAAAAAAAAATAACCAAAATAATAAAACTCGATTTCCATAACAAACGAATCTTAGTCTTTGTATACTATTTATTTCCCTGCCTTTCTTCCCCACGTTTACTTTGGTATTGTTACAAGCCAGGGGTATTTGCTTGACCGAGCGGTGTCAAACCTTGGCACGATTCCCCTAGAAGTCATAAGTTTACCCCAAATTTCCAAAGACCTCCATACAACATCTTTTGTAAATTAGAAAGTCTAACGTGTTCATTCTATAAATAATTTTACTCTAATCAATGCAAGACCACAGATCTCACAGCTTTCCAATTGTCTATCAACCGCACATCTGTATGGTTTCTCTTCATCAACTTTCCGTACCGTCAACATTTCACGCCGTAAAACTATACAACTTCCCCAAACACAGGGAACTATTTTTACTACGCCACCTTAGGCCAGTCGAATAATGGTTTCGGGCCACATTTCGCCTGTAAAATTGCATCACATCTGCCACAGTGGCGACATAAACGGTTTCTGCCGAGTCCCTTCTTATTTATTCCATTGTGTAATTTACCAGTCTCCAACGGTTTACCGTAAATACTGCACCTGCAGTCACAAAACCAATGTTCACCATTAGATTTTAATAGAGACTATGGAACGACAGGGACAAGCAATGAAGCAGTTAGATAATGCTGAATACTAAAACAATTGTGTGGAACTGGAACTTCCAATCATCCCACTAAGGCGTATTTTCGGCCTGTTACCTTTGAATGTTCACGTCACGTACGTTATGGCAAACAAAAAAGCATTGTACGATGCACTGTCACCAATATCTCTTTGATTTCTACTCCTACATCGTCTTTACGCCCTTCTTTGCTGATATATACGTGGAATACTTATTTACGACTTAGTACAGGTCGGCAGAAGCAAAGAACAGTTCGCAAAAAGCGCAAATACGCACGTTAATCTCATCTGTGCATACATTAACTTCAATGCCTCCAACATTGTTACGACTCTGTAGTTACAAACTGAGTAACAGAAAAAGCAAAACCAACAAGTTTTGTAGAACTAAGCAAATAATTTCATTATCAACAGTTATAAATGAAAATATGAGAGGAACTTACAGTATTGCGAAGTGAATCCAAAATAAACCTGACAAAGTTCTATGAAAGTCGAAAAAAATGAAAAGTTCTGTATACATTTCAAAACCAGAAATGTACTGGCCCGCCAAGAGTCGTGATGTCAAGATGGCGTTCTACAGAACTTCTTTGAATAATTCACAATAGTTCCATTATAATATTATAGTCCAAATAATGAGCACTTTCTATTTCCACTGAACAGTCCCAACAATGTTTTCCCTCTCGAATAATGTCTAAGAACAACATAAAACACGTCTGCAGACTTACAACAGAAACACAAGAAATGAGAATTATTTCAAAATAGGAACGTAATCTGATTGCTCAGTTCTCTCCTTCTATACACCTTCTATTACGACTATATTTCACAACATACCCCAAGTGACAGATCTTACTTCTCAATTGATCTAGATATTGACTATTCATGTGACCTAGCCCAACCAATGGGAAGTTACTGAATTCTTCTAGAAACGCCCAAACCTCGTCAGCCAATTAAAGATTAACCCAAAGTCGTCATCAAGTCTTATTATTAAGATTATTATTAGTAATTGTCATCACATACGTAAGCATCTATTTATTGATCCTATGTAATTTTACGCTCTTAATATTCCTAAAACAGACCCTAGTCACGTAAGCAAAAACTAACTAAAGATAATCTGTTCAGCTTACAACCATAAATAAAATTACGGAAACTAGGTAAAATCATGTACCAGGAGTTTCATAAAATATAAATATACATAACAACATAAAAGTCTGCGTGCTTCAATTAGTAGCTTTTAATTTTCAACAGCCTCAGATGCAGTTTTGGCGGAAATTGAATACCTTTAAGACTTTTCATCACACACCTGGAAAATCTATTTTTATCATTTTTTAAAATTCTTTACACACCATGTGACCATAACCGTACTTTGTCCTTGTGGGTTCATCAAAGTGCACCACTCTATAAATGGGTTTCGTCAAGTTTTGCAAACTCATTCAGAAGCAGTTAATATTAAAGATACAAATTTCCAGGGGAGTATGTATGGATGGGAGGTAATATGCATGTATTGGCATCATTATTCATTTTCATTGTTTAAACTTGTTATAAAACATGCTCATGAACGGCTAAAAAGGACATGTCACAAATGCGGTTTCCTCGTAAACTGCAAAGATTTTCTGCTGTGTAATGAATATTTGGAAACCGATTCTGTTTAAATGACTGACACCAAATTGTTTTTGGGTGTCTAGTGAACCAAAGTGTTTCCATCCAATGACTACCACCAGACTGTTTCTTGGTGGTTAGTGAACCAAAGTGCGCCCATCCATTGACACAGCTGTGGTCTGTCAAGTGTTTCACAGTTATTCATACTCAATACATGTAATGTAAACTGTAATAAAGTCCTTTGATAAGTTGTCAAGTTAGAATTATTCTGGACCTGCTGAAAAACAGTACTCATCTAACAAAGTTGATATTGATTTTAATGCATAATATATTTAATACCTAATACACCTCATAAATAAATACGTTGAATACGTAGGTACCTTTAATACATTGTACGTTTAATACATAAAAACGTTTAATACATAAATATCTTTAATACATTATACGTTTAATACATAAAAACGTTTAATACATACATATTTTAATACATTATACGTTTAATACATAAAAACATTTAATACATAAATATCTTTAATACATTATACGTTTAATACATAAAAACGTTTAATACATACATATTTTAATACATTATACGTTTAATACATAAAAACGTTTAATACATACATATTTTAATACATTATACGTTTAATACATAGTAAGTTAAATACATAATATGTTTAATACAGTTTTTTCTTTAATGAGAAGAGTGCTATAAATATATTGTTGCTGAAACGAAGGATGGGAGCCAGTGAATCCAAAGTCTTTCCAGTAGTTGGATTTCCTGTAAAGATTCCTTTGTGAGAGTATGATCTAGTTCACAGATATATTCGAAATTTATCTCCCAACCCTTTCTCTGCTTACCTGCTGACATAAAGATTGCAACACATTTGATCAAAACATCAACAAGAAACCTTCAACGTTTCATTTATAACATTTCTATTTAGGGATCAGGCAACAATCAACGGTTCAGTCATAAACTTAATGCGTGGACACTGACCACAAAACGTAACACTAAAACAACCTTTACAAGTGTCTGCACGCTCATCTGAAGATAGGAAGCATTGCTTTAATAACAAATCTCAGCAAATTGACTTGTGATTGTGATACAAGGTTCTTGTTCTGTTTTTAACAAACGACGTAATCACGTGTCCGCGTACACCTGACTATATATGTCGTATAGTATAATTTATTAGGCGTGAAATTAATGTAGAGGCTTTGATGTACTGTATAATGGTTGCTTTTACTGCTGTAAATGTTCGCAAAACAGCAAGGGAATATAATGTACTTAATATATGTAAATAGGATGCGGTTTCTATATGCGGGGGTAGCGTATTTATTATCTTATATATTTATTGCATCGTAAAAGTGCAAACATTTCACACTATCAGCTGTCAGGGTCATATGATAAGAATAATTGTATCAGATTATCATGGTATCTACTTGTTTGTGTATGACATAAGACCACCTTTGTTGTCTATTCCAAGTATTTTGATACGTGAATAATTAGGAGTTTTATTTCGAAAATTTAACTGGGACTTATTTATATTTCATGCAATAGCATTTAATTTATATATATGAAAAAAAAAAAACAAAAACAAAAACAAAAACAAAAAAAAACCAAGGAGAAAATCACTAATTTTATTCTTTATTGTTCCAACTCATTTTTTACCTTAAAATCTTATTAGTATAACACGTCCGTTTATCTTTAAGTGTCCTTAATACATAAATTGGATAGTTACAATATATTATTGATGCATGCATATTATAATCCGGCCTGTAATTCATGAAAAAAGTCTTTAAGGAGTTAAGGGCAAATTAGCACAATACTGACTATATGGTGCCGATTAAAAGAAAAATTCTAAAACTATCACCGTAAGGAATTGCAATAAAAAGTAAAAACCTTTAAGAAGATAAACTCTTCCAAATTAAGGTAAACATGAAGTCTTTTAAAGGTAAAGAAATTAAAATCCTTAAACATGAAGTCTTTGAAAGGTAAAGAAATTAAAATCCTTAAACATGAAGTCTTTTAAAGGTAAAGAAATTAAAATCCTTAAACATGAAGTCTTTTTAAAGGTAAAGAAATTAAAATCGTTAAAAGATAGGGTAACCATTTGTTATTTAAAAGGCCTTCCCTCACAAATCCAAGATTTTCTCTGGTGGTACATAAACATGAGGCCACGCAAATAAATTTTCTGTCTCAGAGGGTGGAAATCAAAGCAAATCGACCAGAGTATGTCCCACTGTTCTACGACAATGTCTGGGAATGCACTCTTATCTAAATGCGTACTTCAAGAATAGTAAAACACTGATGTTTACTTCGAACTCTTTATTTTAGATTTCATAGTTCCACTTGAGCAACACTTAATCAGACTTTGCAGGAAATCTGTAAAGTTCAAAAGTAAATAGAGCGGAAAATGTCATTTGGGTAGTTTCAGAATTATTGTATCTCTAAGTTTAGGAAAGTTCCGAATGTACACAGTTCGGACAAAATGTACTTTTGGCTGACTCATTACTATTTTCAGGCTAGCTTTAGACCTGTATATATAAATATCTGTTCAAGAATTATTTTCGTAAAACTTTAGCCTTTGAACTATAAACATGGTCGCTCTAATGTGCTTGTATAAATCGCCGATTTCCTGGGCATAAAATGACCTTTGTAGAATGTTGTCTTTGCTTTTATGTACAAACCAGTAGACCCCAAGGTGTTCATAATTATACGATAGATCAGTCGGCATAGATAGGCATTATTAAACATTCCCTAGCAGTGATGTTAATCAATCAAGGTAGGTAATTAATTTTTTTCAAAACAAATTGTATGGCAAGGTTTTACCGTATATTTCCATTATTGCGATGTCAGTGCCAAGATAATAGATCATATAAGTGTATTTGATGTGACTGTATAATATATTTAAAATTTTCGCGTTCTATTTTCTACAAATATAAGATCGAATATTGAGTTTAAGATATTACATTTTAACTATTTCGAAAACTTCCATTAGCTATAGAAATCTATTGCATTCGTTAAATCTAGCAATTTAAAATACTTCTTATTCGGCATTTAACGATGTCTAGATTTTTGTACATGCACACACTGCGGAATAATAGAATCCTAATGCATAAATCAGTGAAAATGAACTTAATTGTTTGATTAATGAACTTAATTGTTTGATTAATGAACTTAATTGTTTGATTAATGAACTTAATTGTTTGATTAATGAACTTCGCAGTAAGTGCATGGTCCCTCTAAGGATCTGATAAATTTCGTTCTGTTCGTAATCGTACTGAATGACCTGTATTATGTCGATGCTAGTTTTTCATGAAAGAAACAATCCGATCCGATCATCATTCAGAACTGAGCAAACTGTCACAGGTGTAGGTATATATATATATATATATATATATATATATATATATATATATATATATATATATATATATATATATATATATATATATATATATATATATATATATATATATATATGATTTATATGATTACACCAAACAGAACGGAAAGTGCCAGCCCTTGATACTACAGAAGAATTCTTGATAATGTTAACATAAATTTTATAAATGCGAATAAATAGTATTATCATACATGTTAGAGAATTTAAATTATTATTATTATTATTATTATTATTATTATTATTATTATTATTATTATATAAGGGTTTACTTTTGGTAAATCTGGTTCAGAATTATCTATCGGTTATACTCCTTTTGCGGAGGAACAGATTAGGTGAATGATTCTCTTCTGAGCTTTCCCTTTATCTTTCTGACCCACATACACAAGGATATTGGGATTTTTAGTTGTGATAAAAAAAACTTTGTAAACATCGTGCTTACCATTTATCCGCTGTCGTGTATTTTCCGTCATGTGTTATAATTTTGTCAAAATGCTAAGTTGCTCCTGAATATTTGATGCTCTGTTTTTGCCTGGTGTTCAAACTTCTTTTGCAGCGGAGAGTACTACTGCATAACATTACAATAGACACTTTCACATTTCCTCCACATATTTTGTAGTACAGAGGGCTTATGGCTACTCCCCATCTGCATATACCAGATCCACTTTGAGTCGAGGTTATCGCAGAAGATTCGCATAAAGGGCGTCATATACAGTTGGGTATGAAAAAGGTGGCGAACGTGGTTCTTTTAAACACGCTTATGGTTAGGGTATAGAGTCCCTATCATATCCTAAAAGTGTGCCATTGAAACGTTTATATTTCCCATTACGCAAAGTGTGGTAGGGAGATCACGTGATCTATTTATTCTTGCGACTTTATAAAGCTGTCGAATCAATTTGACCTCAATATTTGTTTCTTGGTCTGTGTATGCTTTTGTTGCAAAGCCAAAGTGCACCATACATTGATTGAAAAATGCACAAGCTATTGTTCTATCTGTCTAATTTCGTGTAGTGATGGCTTGAGCATAAAGATCAAATGGCGTGCTATTACTAACATGTGCTGATAACCTTTCTTAGATAGGTTCAGGATCAAAAGGTCTATACCAGCTCATCCACAGGATGTGTTGTAGTAACACTGATCAGTGGTTCAAGGAAGTTTGACTGAAAGTTCCTGTTCAGGCATCATCCGCATTTGCAAATCCACTTATCCACATCTTTGGTCATACCCAGGCAGTAAAATAGAACTCTTTAAAGAAACACTGCCCTATTTATACTTAGGGAACCTATGAGAGTCTTGAGTACGAGAGTTATTGGCCGAACTTGCTGCTTCTGAGTTTGGCCTTCTATATCAGAAAATCGATTGAGGACTACATCAATCAACTTTAGCTAGTCAAGGATTTCCAGAGGGCATTGTTCACTGTGGTATGATTCAGTTGATTTCTTGCAGAATATCTTCGCCGTTTCACTCTTTCGATCCAATTCATCGGTACGGGATCTGGCATCTGCGCCACATTCAAATCTTCCTTATATATGGCATTAACTGTGGATCCAGTATATTCCACATCATGTTCTACTACACCAGAAGAGATTAATAAGCACTCAACATAAGGCAGAGACTGCGAGGCAACAAGCCACTTTAATATAATCACTGGAAATCAGATTATATGACTCAATAACTGATTCCATTTAGATTCTAAGAAATCGAGATATACAAAACGCATCCTTGTTCTTGGTATCTGAACTGTACACGATCTTGAAATCATACGAGGCAAGGGCAGTCAATCAACTATATCCTATAACATCTAGTTGGGGTGATGTTGATGTATGGGTTTATGGGTTGTTGTCTTTGGTAACTATTTAAAGTACTGTGGATCTCTGCCTCGCAAGTTCAAACTGGGTCACTGAATGTATCAAACAGGGTCACTGGATGTCTCAAATTCGGTCACTTGATGTATCAAACTACAATAGCATCTACCTCTTGCAGCCTTCAATGCCATCAATGTCATCCAGTAGAGCGAGAGTCCTAAGGTGGGCATTAAACTAACAGCTGAGATTCAAATGAGCACAAATGCAGTTTGTTCATTTTATCTCCCTTTCCCAATCTTATACAATAACCTCGAAGAGATTCGGATTTATCAATATTTTGGTCCCTGGAATATAAGGCAAATTATTATAATCATAAAGTATACTCAACAAAGTACATTAAACATTTTCACCGTATTTTAATGATACAGTAGCCATGTATAAAATGGAGAAATAGAGATAGAAAGAAGAAAGTAGGGATAATGGAACGAACACAGCGTGACATCAAATTTCCCATTGATACTTTAATGATAGATATTTCTTGATAAAGCATGTATTGTCTTTGTAAGTATTCTATTAATCAGTGCCAGCAGGGTTACAGAATTAATTTACATTAGTGTTATTTGTTTAATTTATGAACACGAGAGATCATTTGTGAATAAATTGTGTGTCGTCTTCATTTCTCTGAATTGAAAATGTATCATAATGGTAAGTAAAATAACATATATACCTTATTTGTGAAATAAGAGCAGACTGAGATAATATTGTATGTATGTATGTATGTATGTATGTATGTATGTATGTATGTATGTATGTATGTGATGTATGTGTTTGTATGTATGTATGTATGTATGTATGTATGTATGTATGTATGTGTATATATATATATATATATATATATATATATATATATATATTAACAACCAATAACCATATATATATATACAGAGGTAGATAGACAGACAGACAGACAGATAGATAGATAGATAGATAGATAGATAGATAGATAGATAGATAGATAGATAGGTGTTTCAAAGGCAGTTGTGAATCATTGAAACATGGTTCCCGATTAGCTACGGTAGAGTATCCACTCTAGTCTAAACAATTGTCAGACGAGTGTATAATTTCCTTCCAAAACTCAGAATGAAACAAAACACTTCTTCAGCTCAACCAATCATATGTCATTGCTTTTCTGTGTGATTTTTGTGTAAATGATCAATATATAGTCCAATTACTTATGAAGTTAGGGATAATGTCACTGAATTTCGTCCAGAAAGTTACAACTGTATTGCATTTTATTGTAAATGTTGTATTATGAATGTTTTAGATCTCTCAGACGACTGCGAGTTAGTTTTATTCACTTGGCCGAAGACATGTTGTCCCACGTGCAAAATGTCAACTTTTCTCATATTTTCCAACAGTACTTACTGCCACTTAGAAGAACATTGAATGCTACATTTCCTGTATAATTAGACTGCATGAATGCTTTATCGGGATGCTTCTTCTTCACGATTTCGACCATGTAGTTGTTGTTCTTCTCTTTCTATCATCTGGTGTTGGATATAAGAGTTTCTAAGATCCATGTTTCCGTATTCGTCCTAAATTTGCGTTGAATCAGGCAAATGTTTACAACGCATTGCCATCACATTTAATATAGGCTGTTTCAGGTTCCAATCTTATCTAATTTTTGGGGGGGTTACAGTCTTATATTATTTTTCATCTGAATTGCCAAGTTAGCCTGAAATTTGTATGTTGTATATAGTAAACGGTGAGACGCATTCTAGCATTTTCTTTTCAATTTGATTATTCTTGTTAAATATAAATTTATGTACGATTTTCTTTATCACGTACTTCCATATAGTCGTTCCTTTTAGAAAATTGTTTTTGTTTTTCACCTGGTGTTTTTGTGCAAACATATCTAATGTGGTGTTTGTACGAAAACATACTAGAATTTATAATAGTTAGAACCAGTGGTGTTGACCCGTTTCAGCCTCTGAAGAGTCGATGGTTTATCCTTCAACTTGGGTCTGCGCTTTAGTAAGGTTCAAAGGGGGATTCTTCAGCAGACAGGACAGGAATCTACTATATTTTTTGTATAAGGCAATGTTATACTGAAATAACTTTATTTTATATCTGTCGTTGGAAGGAGTGTTGTTATAATTTCATGGTGTCGCAACTTCATATCCGTTGATGAACAATCTATTTTCACATGCTGATCCTCCATCGCTAACTGAAACTGAGAAATCAAGTTGACTTGTTGTCAAATGGCAAAAACATCAGAGCAGACGCTATGCCAGCAGAAGTCAACAAAGCTGGAGGCTTGCACATGGTTCAGAAACTGACTGAACCCTTCCAATCGATGTGGACTCATTTACTCATAACCCAAGAGTGCTAGGCTGCATCTATCGCTCACTTGTACAGGCGTAAGGGCAGCAGACAGTCCTGCTACGACCACCACGGCGTCTTCTTGCTTTCAAAAGCTGGCAAAACCATCGCCAGAACTCTGCCTAATGGCCATGTGCATCACATTGATTACGGGTTCCTGCCTGAGGTCAGTGTGGATTCAGGAAAAGATAATTGCCCATTGACATGGTGTTTGCGACGCGTCAACACCGGTAGAATTGCCAGGAACATAATTCCAAGCTGTGCACAATATTCATCGACATGACAAAAGCCTTTGACACAGTGGTCGTGGTGGCCTCAGGAAGATAGTGGCAAAATTTGGTTGCCCAGAGGAAATCTTCATAATAGTTTTGCAGTTTCAAGATGGCATACCCGCTGACATCCTAAACGATAGAGAGTCATCTGAATCATTCCCACTCAACCGATAGAGTCACGCGAAGCTGCGTGTTGGCTCCAGCCCTCTTCATTGTAATGTTCTCAGCCATGCTTACAGATGCCTTTCGTAACTATGAGATTGGGATAGATAGTAGATATCGGACTGGTGGCAAGCTCTTCATTCTGAAGAGACTACGGACGATGACGATGTTATAGGAAGTTACTGTTCGTGATCTCATTGTTTGCTGACGACTGTTTCCTGAACGCAAAATCCGAGTCTGACATACAACAGAGCATGGAACATTTCTCATCAGCTTGTAACAATTTTGGTTTCAAACATGAGGATCAAGAAAACAGAGCCGATGCACCAAACTGCACCAGGAAAGCTTTGCATATCGCCTACCGTCACAGTGAATGGCCCATCACTTCAGGTAGCGGACAAGTTCACTTACCTCAGACTACTCCCAAACGTGTGGGGGCGTAAAGAATCAGTCTGCAGACAAAACAGGTCTACAAAGCCATGTTGTTGCCGACACTTCTGCATGCAACCATAGCCATTTTCAAATTCGAAGGACGAACGATAGCAACATATTTCAATAGATTCGTTTCGTGTGTGAATTTCAAAGTTTCAGAAGAATTCATTAAATTATCAGAACAGTTTAATATATGTTAAAGTAAACAGAACAACATCATATCTGTTATGTCAACAGAATATGATAATCCACTCGTTTTATATGCACAAGCTAATGTATATAGTCAAATGGGCAAGGAGTGGAAAGAATTACTCAGTAATTAATTTTTAATTCATTATGTCGTTGAAATAATACTATTTGGTGCATGTGTATACAATGTTTTGGGAGTTTTTATTTCTTTTAACCTGAGTAATAGATCTCAATTTAGTTGTTTAGCTTGGAGTGTCAGAATTGCATATGTTAGAGGGTGATCGAATTAATTTCTTTACATATAAATACATAAATATATCATATGATAATTATGCATATTTGATAAAATAAATATAGCATTTTAATTACTGGTCTTTGCCTTTCATTAATCCAGAACCCACTCGGCATACTCTTTGACTGACAGAAAGTGGCTGTCCTTGGATATTATAAAAATGGGTACAGAAATAAAAACAATTAAATACTAAATCCATGTACACATTTGGTACCACTTTCAGTGCCCTATTACCAGAGGACATGCCTAAGTTGTAATATATACCACATATAAGACGTGTTTATAAAGGTAAATGAATTTTCTTTTAGTATTTGTGATAGGGAAAAGACAAAGTTATGATTGTTTTCAATGAAGCACAAAGCATCCATAAGAAGGATCCAATGGTAGTAGTGAATGGGGGTGATATACAGACAATGGGACTTCCATGTTCAAAAGTTCATCGGCACTATACGGACAAGAACAGGAGTGGGCTACTATACGGACAAGGGAAATTTAACATTGGGAATGTATAGCGAAAAGGTATTGGGCCTGTCTACGGACAATAGGAATTGGAGAGGGGTGACGTCACGGTTCTGGACACTGGGGAAACAATGGCAACAATGTTGCAAGGGGCTGACCTCAATCAGGCGGAACAGTGTTGCAAGGGGCTGACCTGAATACGCGCTACTCTAGAGACAAATAGAGACATAGACATAGAGACGTAGTTAGAGACAGGGTAAGAGACATAGACAGAGACATAGACATACATAGATTTATCGACATAAATCCATCAAACAAACAACTATACAATCGACTAAAAAATTGTTTAGGAAAGAGACAACAGACATCTTTTCGAGACAGTTGAGGGGCCCTGAAATGGGCCCTTGGCTTTCTTCTCTTCCCTTCTTCTCCTCCACCAACTTCTCATCTTCTCCATCGCATTTGTCTTCTTCTTCTTCTTTCTTCCATTTTCCTTCTTCTTCTCCTCCTACTCCTCTTCCTCCTCTTTTTTCTTCTTTTCATTTTCTTCCTTTTTCATCATGTTTTCATTCCATCTTCTAATCTGTTCTTTTTCCTCCAAATCCTCCTTTTCTTCTTTTTCCTGTTTTATAAGCTCCCTTAATATTTCATTCCCTCTCCTTAAATTATTGATTTCCATTTTCAATCTGCGGGGGATATATGAACCATACTCCAACCTTACAAGCATTTCTTCAACTATCTCTAAGGTATCCACAACCTCTTGTAACTTCTGCGTTTTGTCGACGTAGTTCGTTGCCATCGTTTGAAAATTCAAAGATGAAGTGCACGATTGAACTTGAACTTGAAGGATTATAGTCGTTTATGCACCATGTGCTTTACGACTATGGGTCCCGGGCTGGATCAGAGGCCCCTATTGGGGCACTCCAGGCCCAAGGTTGGGCAATAGCCCCTCTAGGGGGGCACTCGGCTACGGCTGGATGCCGCCCCAGGCTGGGCGACATTGCTCCCCTAGAGAGGCACTTAGCCCCGTGCCGGGCTTTTAGCCCAAGTGCTGGGCCTTTACCAAAGCTTTTCCGATTGACCTCTGACCTTTGACACTCAGTCTACATCCACACAGCTGGCGAGGAAAGGAGGAGACGGAACCCAAGAAACAGCCGCGCAAAAACGCCATTTAAGCGCCCCGGGGACAGCCACCCAGGGCACACCAACACCCGCCACCATGCGCACCGACCCAACGGCAAGGTCGGTTTTAGTGTCATATCTAGTCCAGTTGTGCTAATGGACATCCTTATACCAATGTTGTGTAGGCCACTCATTCAATTGGTCGAGCATTTGTTGGGTTATCAATTTGGAGGGCTGGGTATTAATTTAATTTGAATTTTGTGTACATAGTGTACTTGTCCGTTTTTCGAGATTCTTTCCCAATCTGGAGGGAGGTTTGTCCTTCCGTTATTATTATCCGTAATTGGTGAGTGCACGATTGACGAAAGCTACGATTTATATGCCTCAAGCACGGACGTGAAGGAAAACACCCCTCTCACCAACTACCTATATCCCATACCAAACAATCCACAGAGATTAGAGTGCTGACCTAAAAAATTTTTTGTACAAACCAACACTAATACCAACAAAATCCAAAATACTCCATACCAACAGAGAATGGAGAAGGAAAGATTTTATTTACAAAACACCATCACCTACAATCACACCACACACACACACACACACACACACACACACACACACACACACACACACACACACACACTATTACATCAGCAAAGGAGTTAGTGTTTATATTCACACTACTCCACATTCACACAAAACAGTGAAGGGATATGGGTAATTTTGTTAAGGGAAGAACAAATACACTCACAAATACACACACTACCTACAAACATAATATTTTTGTGCAACTTGATTAGTCTGTCTTTTCTAGAGTTCTGGTTAGCCCTGAGAAGGGCTGTTTTTTAAACTCCAAATACACCTTCTAAATGATGACACCTCCAAGGCCTAGCAATACAAACACATCTAGGACTCCAATCGTTCTCCCACGAAATGGTAAAGATAGGGAGTGATGAAGAGGGTTGATTCGCTTCACTCTCCCAATCTTCGGTTTGAGGGATTGTGAAGAATGCATCCCTTGTCCGTACGTGCTGATACTGCTGCTGTGGTCGCTGGGGATCCTACTATTGGCGTTGTAGCTCCAGGTCCAGTCCCAATATTCGGTACGAGGCACCGTGAACGCTTGCGATGGTTTCTGTAATGGTGTCCTCACCACAGGCTTCACATGTCAAATGGGTCACATCACAAGGATTATTCCCTTTTTTTCTCTTTCTCCTTTTCCTCCTCCTTTAAGGCAACTTCTTCTTCAGCAATATCATCCATAGCTAATTCGTTTAGGAGGCGACGAGCATTTTCCAGGTGAATCTAGAGTTCCATTATCTTCTGTGCTCAATTCATTTTGGATGTTGACTAGTCAACGACGGGTAGCCAGACTGACGAACGTTCCGCTTTATATCCCTGAAGCACGGACATGGAGGAAAACACCCCCTTACACAAAAACTAACAATACCCACACCACAACCAAAACATGGAACAAGCGGACCTAAAAAAAACGCTCACTTTCACTTTTTTCCTACAAACACGCTTCATTACCGTATATACATACAACCCTAAAACACACACACACACACACACACACACACACACACACACACACACACACACACACACACACACACACACACACACACACACACACACACTATCTTACAAGCAAGGGAAACGAAGTTTTTATAGGCACAATTCTATCTTTTGACCTACAATCACACTCACAGACCAACACACAAATACAGACAAATTTGGCAATAGAGTAGTATGTCTTTTATAGATCTTTTCGCTTGCCCCGAGAACGGCTGTTTATTTGGTTAAGAGTTTGGCAATCTCTTTTAACGTCTGGGATTTCGTCCCCGTCTGGCTGCAGGCTTTCCCACGGGATACCGTCTGCGTCTTCGGAAGGAGAAGGAGAACTCCTTAGTGTCCACTCCATAGTCCACAAAACCTCTTTCTGGCTCCCGCTGTTGTTGTTATTACTGCTGCTGCTGATGTTGCTGCTTCTGAAGTCTGTACTTCTTGGTCCACTCTTCTTGCTCCGTTTTTATTTCTTCACTGAAGACCTCTTCTATCAGGTCTTGTGACACTTTCAACATCCTGACATTTTCTATTTCTTCAGGCTTCGGCCTGACACGATGTAAATGGACGTGGCTTCATTCAGGTTAGCTAATTTGGAAGACATCTTGACGAGGTGACGAGTCAACAATGGATGATCAGACTGGAGGCCGAAGCGTTTTATATGTCTCAAGCGCGGACTCGATAGAAAACATCCCTGCGTTTTTTTGTAGGATTTCTATAGCTCATCTAATGTTGAGGGATAGAGAGAAATCAAAGAGCATATATAGTGATAACAAATTTTTAACACAAACCACAAACAATAATTGTTGATAATATTTTTATTCAACCAACAAACCATCAACAAATAATATAACATAAACACTTTTTTTTCTAATAGCAAATTTTTGACAAGGTTGACAACGTTGTGAAGTCAAAGTTGACTTCCACTGATGGAGGTCAATTGGCCATTGATGTACACTACGTTTCCTAGCTAAAGACAAGAGATATCCATAATGGTCACAAAACCATCGATATACTTTATGACTGTTTCTAGAAGAGTCGCGATCAAAATAAGTCACTACATTTTCTAAGGGATATCCAAGACTGCGTTGATGAAGAAAATACACACAATATTGTCCACACACCATGGAATCTGTGCCTTGTAATTTCACATTATTGAATCGTGTCGTCTGGGCATTTCTTCTCATAAAGTCGATGATGTCGTCTTCCAAAGGTGATAATCCATAGGAATCAAAATACTCCACACAGGCACTGTGGGGAAAGTAGACGGCTACCCAGTGGGTTCCCGGGAGATGATTGTCGTCCGTGTTGATGACATAAGCTTGATGATCTTTAGGTTTGCGATGAGGAAATTCATCTTTAGCGCACACGACATGATTCCAAGTAGCGGTGTACGAACTATTTTTCAAAAGGTAATAAAGTTCCAAGGTATAAATTTTTTGTCTTTCACAGGTAATATTAAGTCATGAATTCAATCCTTACTTTTTGCTTGAAAATCTCTGTCAAGCAAACGTCTCTTCGCTTCGTGTTGAATTTGACTGGGATGATCGTTTCGACATCCATAGCAATCTGTCTTGGACAACCTTGTAATTGTTTCTGCCAGGTGTTTGGCAAAACAGGAGACTAAATGTTGTGCTTGTTCTGGCCATCTGGACATCGCATGCCCTCTTTGTCATTGTCTTTTGGTTCTGCTTCCAAGATATCCTTCCATTCCTTTAACAAAGAGTTTCCACTCTGCAAAAAGGGATAAGTGTCTTCCATAACGTCTAATGGTCTAGAATGACTTCTCTCAAACTGTTGACTTCTAGAGTGTCCTCGAATTCGTCATACACGATAACGTTCACCGTCTCGGTTAGAGCTGTAGCAAACTGAAGTTCCACACGCAGTTGACCGGATTTTATAGAATGGAAATGCCCCTTGTCGCTGCCTTGGTCTGGAGTGAAATCAAAGGCCTACAAAGCGAAGCCTCCTGCACAGTCGTCGTACGAAATGCCGTGGCTGCTGTTGGCCCCTACCTGTCCCGTGGCTTCGTACGGGGACAAGTACGACCTCAAGTAATTCTTCTGGGTAAAGTTAGGTTCGAAGGGTCTGGTACACAAGGTTTTGCCATCGCGACTGACTTCGATCTTGGACACGCTATAGTGCTCAAACTCGAAAGGATTGGCAGTGACGACTCCGTTGAGGGCTTCGTTGCTGACGATACCAATGATTAAACGTTTGAGTAACAGTCCTTGGAACAGATGATCTTCGATCTTGAATCGGAGTTCAGCGGCAATGGTGAAGGTTTTCACTTCCACGCGTCGTATCAGATACTTGGCGGTTGTTCTGCTCGAAGTGTGACTGATGTCGTTTTCCCACTTTAGGTAACACTTCCACACGTCGCACGTAGAGTCTGGCTTCTTGGATGATGGTTTTGTACTTGTGGGCATTAGCCATCAAACGGAAAACGGTACTGCTGCGATTCAGTCTCAAGCGGATATCCACCACGTTCAGCAAATACATTTCTTGCAACCACATGTCCAAATGCAAAGGATCAGTTCTAAACTACGTCGCTGTTTTGATTTTCTTGCGACGGTCGTTAAAGCCCACATTGGGAGGATCGTCAGCTGCTGTTAGGACTGTGTCGTTAAACTTGTTCTCGCCTGCTGTGTCAGGTTTTCCATATTACGCAAGCATCCAGATGAGTGTTATTGGCATCTGTTCCGTACGTCAAGAGATTTTCGATGTACGCTCGGTAAGGGTATGTACCCATGCTGCTGCTGACTAGTTTGTTATTCAAGTACAAATCCACTTCGCTGATCAAGGAATGCATGAAATTGTTGGCGGGAGCTACTCTAGCATAGGCTCCCGGAGAAGTGTCGTCCGTTTTGATCACTTTGACTTTCAGGTACAAGTAACTGCTATTCAAATCGATGTAATTTTCGGGCTGTCCTTTGATTTCAAATTTGATGGGGGCTGAGGTCGTCAGAGAGGAGATGGGAAACAGATCCAATTTCGACTTGGAACATTAGCAAGGCTCTCGGTGAATAATTTTTTCTCTCTGTTACTTAATAATCAAAAACGTCTAATTCTCGGACAGTTCTTCTTTTCTTGGTCTTTCTAACTCTCTGTGTGTGAAGTCCTCTGGAGGAGTGTCTTCGTCGTCTCTTTCTACCTTGTCCTTGCTGTGGTGTCAGAGAAGAAAGAATGTCTAACTGGGCAGCGTCCAGTGCATTTATAGGAGTTTCTCGGCGGCCCAAAATGTCTTTTCCAGTTTGAAACAAGACATTTTTGCCGCTCTCAAGAAAGCTTCCTTGGGGTTTTGTTTGTCGATGATGTAATTTTGGAGAAATTCTTTGCCTTGCGTCAAAGCGGCATCTTTCAAGGCGTGCAATCCTCGTGTCACCGTTGGTTTCAAAACGGGGGCCACCGAACGAAACGCCGATTTCAGAATATCTCCTAAACCATGTCCTCGCTGTCTAGCGACGCCTCGGTACACAGGATGCATGACTTGCAAGTCGTTAGAGAACTGTATTCGAAAATGGAGTTTCACTGTGACTTTCCCTTTGCAGAATGGAATATTTTGTCCCAGATCTCCTTTTATAGCAATGTTGACACTGTCGAAATACGCCTTACTGATGGGCAAATAGTGAGGATATACAAATTCGAGGTGAACATGATAGGTATTCCACCTTCCTGGTCATTGGTCGTGACAGAATCCGCTTTTAAAGGAATGACTCTCAGTAACGGTGCGGATGTGTGTCCCACCACGTTGTACTCCACCACATCAGAGTACACAAAAATCAAATTTAAACCTTGGTTCAGTTCTATAGGGTAACGAGGGTAAAGAATTGAGGGGAAGCACATCCATGAAGCTGTCACTGGGTAAAGTTAAGTAAAATTGGTTATTCATAATTCCAAAGTTCTGCTGTCCGAGGAGTTACTCGAGGTCAGAGGAATGTCCAAATGAGGGTTGTTGTTGTTTTGGTTTGTTTCTGTTGGGAGGGTGACTGACGTTGGTCGCAAGACTCCCGTTGTTACCCTTAGAGTATTTCAGGGAAGGATTGGATAGAAGGCAACCGATGCAGCTGCTCAGAAAAATGGTCCACAATTGCTTGTCTCCTTGTTGCAAACTCAAATTGGCAATGGCAGCACCGATGACACAATACACTACAAAGATCTGGCAGAAAAAGACGATTTTATTTTTAGGCACATCCCACCACAAGGGATGCTTTTGTAGATCTTGCAGAGAAGAACTCGGTGAAAGAATGGAAACTGTTATGGTTGAGGCTGTGTTGAAGGGCTTGATGCTACTTCTTTTTATAGTCAATGACTTGCGAAGCTTTGATCCAAGAATCAAAACTGGGAAGGTATTCTTTCTAACGTTCTTTGACTTCTTTGACACGTTGTTTTCCCACTTTATGGGTTCTTTGATCGAGAATGCTTCCAAAGTCGAACACTTCGTCTTCTTTTTTGGTCACTCGTTGTAACTCGAGCAATTCCCCGTTCATGTCTTCCAATTTATTGACGGCAGGATGACGACTACGCACTCGTCCAGTGACACGAAACAATTCGGTGGTCCAGTTGGGTAAGTAACCTTTGTGGAAAGTGCGTTTGGTTTTGCCAATGCACACCCGATCTCCCGTCGTCAACACTTCACCTTTCTTGGGGACAGCCACAGTCGGGGACGTACCAAACAGACGCTCAAAGACGATCACTTCGTTGTCGGGAGTCACTTCTTCGGGGGCACATCCTATGTTCCGATGGTAAGATTGGTTGTACACTTTGACCAGGTGCGGTAAGACGTCGATGTGCTTGAGAGTGTGTTGATGCGTAAAATATTTCCACATGCGTTCTTTCAAGGTACGTTGAAAACGTTCCACGATGTTGGCTTTGGTTTCGGGATTCTCGGTGGTGGAAAAACGAATGTCTCGTTTCTTTAATTCCTTTTGGAAAGCTTGGTTCAGAAATTCGGTGTCTTTGGCGGTTATATATCGAAGAGGGTGACGACCACTTTGTTTCAAAACCAGTTTGAGGGCTTGCACTAACTCAGTGCTCGATTTGGAAGTCAATGGCACGACCCAGGAAAATTTGGAAAAGACGTCGATGACACAAAACAAATATTTGTAGCCACGACTGTAGGTGGCCAAAAGAGAGACATCGGCTAAATCGGCTTGCCATTGATGATCGATGGAGTCCACTCGTGTGCGATTTCTGGAAAACTTTCGTCGAATGGGTTTGTGTAAGGTGTACGTGGTTTGTTCTTGTAACCAATGTTGCACTTTAGGTAAATGGACACTTCTGAGTTAGGTTTTGGCTGCATGATGGACTGGATCGTAGTAAATGCTGGCTAATAAATTCTCCATCAGGACTATGTCTCTCTTTAGTAAGTCACCCACTCTTGACTGATGCTACTGTGACTGGGGCGAGGTGGTGGTTTGGAAACGGCTTTACGTGTCCGACGTGTCACGGGAGTAGAAGTCGAACGGAATGGTGGTGGTGGTAATGGGATAGCTATTGTCTTGCTCTCTCTTTTCCCTTCTGGTTTCTCTTCTGTCTTTTTTACTACTGTGGCAGGATGAGTGGACATCATCTTTTTAACCAAACCTTTAAGTGCTTCTCGTTGAGGTGTGGGGGAAGGGGTCAATAAGGGCGCTACAATCTTACTAGGGAGCCGCTGACAGTGTTTGAAAGACTTCTTGTGCCTCTTCTTCCTCAGAAGTCTGAAATCTTTTCACCCAGAGGTCCCTTTTATCTTCTTGATCCTTTCCTAAACTTTTACCTATTATTATGAGTATTTAATTTAATTATTTGTTTGTTAGTTTTAATTTTTTTTATTCCATTACATGCTATTGTAATGTAACATTGAGTTCAGTTCTATTTGATCTGACTGATTTTTATTTTTGGATTTTTTTATTTCTTGACGTAAACAACTAACATTGTATCTAGTTTTTGACCTCGTTCCAAAATCAGTGACAGTTTTGGTAAACAACTTTTTTTATTATTTTTTTTTTATCTTTCTCATAGTAAGAATTATTAAGTTGAATGAAGGTCACACCTGGACTACGCGACAAATAGCGTAACAAACGTCTATTTTTTCCAGAAGAATGAACTTTTGACCCTCATTCGGGAATCTGTTTTGCGTCTTAATTAGCGTATAACTGTTGTTTTGATAGAGGTATATTCAGTCGGGCTCCAAATAATTGACACGTTAAGTTGTTATTATGTTGTGACTAGTTTGGGTTGAATTTTTATTTTCTTCAAATTATTGAATTCAAGTGATTCTTTTCCCTGGAAATACATAAGTGCTCTGAAAAATTCTTGGATAAAGACATTTATTGGAAGTTATACTGAATTGAAAACTGGAATAATATTTTCTGTCATTCAACAAGAGACTGTTGATACAGCAGCACTTCGCTGACCACAACAATGTCATCGCCTTCCATTTTGGATTTCATCGGGACTCGAACTCAGTTTTATTCAGACTTTTTATTGCTAGGACTTCTATTTTTTAATTCTTGGATTATTTTTGGATTTAATTCGTAAAACAGTAAGATCTTTTTTCTTAATTTTTCACTTTCTATTCTAGGGAAATAAATTATTTGTTAAATTTTACAAAGCTTGTTGTCTTCACTATTTTCTGTTACTTATTTCAAGTGCATAGACTCGTAACACTATCCCATGTAAAGAAACACCTCCCACAAGTCGAGTAATAATTGGTCCCAATGTGGCTTTTAGCACGGGTACTAACAACAGGCGCACAAATCCTCCGCTTTGCACTAACATCTTTTTCTTTTTACGGATAGGTATTTTCTTTTGGACCATTTGGCGAAGAACGTGTCGATGCTTGACTAAGCATTCTTTATGATGTTGAGACAAAGGTATCGTTCCTTTCAAGACATACAGGCAACATTCGCACACGGTATCGACGACCTCTTTCGAGGATGCTTGAATGATTTGTTTTCGCAAGGGTGAAGGGGCTTTGGACAGGACCGACAACACGTCCCAATGTTTGGCTAAACGAGGAGGCAGTCCTTTCCTTTTCTTTCCGTTGTGGGTAGAAGAGGGATGACTTCTGGGGGGTAACATCTTTGTTTGTTCCGGAGCACACACAAAATACACTGACGTCGATGACTTGGCACACATCCTTTTATCTTTTTTTGGGGGAGGGGGAGGTATATTTTGAGTAGGTCGTAGGTTTTGTAACCAGTCTTTTTGACGACCTCTTTGATTATCGCGTCATCGTCAAAACAAATCCTCCCCTTTGGTTGCTCCTGTCTTTCTTTGGACGATTGTGTCTTTTCTGGGGTAGACGTCGATGCTTGACTAAGCGTTTCTTAGGATGTTGGGTCAAACGACGAGACTGTCCTTTTCTTTTTTCCTTTGCTTTTTGGACAGGAGAACGACGATATAGCAGAGGTGTGCACTTCTGGTAGGTGACATACTTCTGCACTCAGGAGCACATAAACACTGATATCCATCGTTTGCCTTGATCTTTTTTATAGTAGTGGAATGCGTCGCCACTGATTGTCGGTCCGTCGTATCATTTTCATGGCAGGCATTCACTCGACGTTGAGTGGTTCGCAACGGACTAAATCTGGACAGTTCTTGCTTGGATAAATCCAGTAAACTGTGTAACATACCCGAAATCTCTTCGACTTTGATTTTGGGGGCAGGTACTTTGTTAGCAGCTTCCGCAGAAGCTGAAGAGGAGGAGGGTGTCACATCTGGAGGAGAAGGTCCTGGAGCCACAGGTTTCCATGTTTTCATCAAATTAGGAAAAATGTGTTTCAGATTGGGTTTGGCTGGCATCACAAGTGGAAGAACCTGAGGCTGCTGGAGACGCGGTCACCGTCGATGCAGGTCGTGGTTTGGGAATGTAAATCTGGCCGCTATGCCGCTCTTGCAGGTAGAAGCTGATTTCTCGGGTCTTTTCTTGGGGCTTTTCATTTTCTGGGGACTTTTATTCTTCTGGGGCTGTGGCCTGGTCTTGACACTGCTGCTCTTTTTATTCTAGGCACGTTTAAGTCGGGGAGTGGCTTTTTTCTTGGGGAGAACTTTTGAGGCATTGGGATCCCATTTTAAGAGGAAGCGAATGATGACACCTTCTGGAGAACCGCTACCTCCAGGTTTCAAAATGATTTGCTTTTTGGTTTAATTGTCGATGATGGGATCTACCAGTTGCGTCAAGGTTACTTTGTTTCTCTCAAAAAACCCATTGGTTTGATGTGGGATGCTAACGATACCTTGAAGTAATTGACGTGCTGTCACTGTAAACCATCGTAAGACTTCTTTGAGACTGGCTTCTAAGACACGAGCACGTATTTGTGCATTTTTTTGCGACTGATGCCATACAAGGCACGAATCAATTTGACGGGAAGATGAGATTGAAAGGATGTCATGTTGACGATGTGTGAGACAGACCAAAAGTGCCCGAGGTTTTTATAGATTGTTTTAAGTCGACTGGGACGTGTACACGACAGGCCCTCCGTCTTATCACCGGTGGTGAAACAAATGGGTACGAAATCGCAAATAATCGGGGGTAGTGGGTTTTAAATCAACGAGTAAATAGGCGTAAGGGGTTTTAGTGGCATCGTCGTACGCATGAGTCAGCCATGGAGTTTCTAACTGTTTGGCTAACACTTACACTTGTGGTTTATCTCTAGGACTTTTAAACAAGATCACGTAATGAGCATTGAGACTGATTGTGCGATGGGCTTTACTATGTTGAAACACATTGTGGGTAATGTAAATGACACTGGCATTACGACGATGCCCTTTGTGCGTAAACCACAGTTTAATTTCTTCTTCGTCTTCTCCTAACATGTCGTCGAAGATGAACAGATGGGTTTGACTTGGGTTAGATAGGTTCCCGCCGTCTTCGCCAGGAACGCCTTCCACAAACACGATGGAATCTCCTTGACTTTCTCTCAGGAGGCTGTATGCCGATTGCCACTCTTTGCAACACCACACGATCCATTGAGGTGGACGATCGATCAAATGATTTTTATGTTCGATCATACATTTGACAATTTCGGTTTTTCCTGAACCGCTCGGTCCAGCAATTAACATGTTAAAGGGATGGCGAAGATACAAGACCTCCCAACTAGCACTATCTAACTTTTCGTCGATGACTTTGAAATTGGATGAAGAGGGAGCAGAGACTGTAGAGGTAGCCATAGTGCAAGGGATGTCACTTTTGAAACGAACACAGACAAGACAAGAGTTTTTATACTTTTTCAGGACACGTTTATTTAAAAAAAATATAAATTGAACACGAAAGACAAAAATACATAAAAGTCAAATGGTTAAGTACATCGATAACGATCAAAGTGGAATATGAGCAAAGGACTGTTCAACATTTTTTTGTGACGAAGGTGTGGTATCCATGGAGCCTCTACACCACTTAGCATAGTCCCACAGGTGTCCTCCCGGAATGGCTTTTAGGGGATGTCCATGTCACTGACAGTCCTGTCTGGAGTGGTTTTCCTCGGTGTCGGGTTCTTCCGACACTGCGATTAACACAGATTTAAGAGAGTTTTTTTTTTCACGGAACGTTTGACTTCATGATCACAAATCCTTGGCATAGTTTACCACTTCGTTCGTCCAAGCCTCGAAACCAAGACTTCTCCAGTCACGTACATCTGCCAGTGGGGGTGTAAGTCACAAGCTGCACGCTCATCTTCGTAAACATCTTCAGTTACTAAAAGCTGACGAATCTTTTCTTCCCGTAGAGGTAGAGAAGTATCGAGATATAATTGTTCTTTGCGTTTCAGTTGTATTTTGACAAACTCTTGGTAAATGCGTTCTCTCATCTCCAGAGGTTGATTCTGAATGTACTCTTCTAAACTAGACATTCACAGCAATGTCTTTCTTTTGTCGGAGGTAATAAATGTACTTTTGCACAGAACTGATCGTACTCAAGTGTCGTATTCAAATTGTTTAGTCACTAAGTTGCACTCCAAACGTTGCGCAGAGTTTTCCACTACAGACAATATTTGTTCGTGTAAAAGATTTTGGTAATCCTCTAAGTCTTCCTCTGGAATTCGGTGCAGTATGGACACTTTGTAAGTATAATGAGTAGCATCCAAAGCCTTCTGACCCTCGGGCAGATGATCAATGTCTGACCCTTGGAACGCCTTCAAATGATTCAGTCCTCTGATAACATTCAGGTACCGGCAATAATTTAAAAGTTGATGATTGATCGGATGCAATTGTTTCTTGCGTTTCACTTGTATTTTGACAAATTCTCGGTAAATGTGTTCTCACAACTCCACAGGCAAACCACGAATGTTCTCTTGTAAAGTATCCATGAAGAGATTACTGGGGTCCCACTAATGGTAGATAGTGACAGTGCTGAAACCACCGAGCATGTTCTAGGTAAGCAGAATCTTTCTGCTCCCACTCGTGTAGTGACACACCGCAACTGAAACACTTGACTTTATCACCTTCGCCCAAGTAGATAAATCCGGCTTCGGGGGAGGGTTCTCCCAGATATTTAGGCCACTTTCCTTGGAAGGTTTGGAAACAACTTTCAAAGTCAGTATTCAGACAAACGCACAGGGAACGAATATTCTTCTTTCACAGGTTCATTTCGATGAGGGTACGGTGAAACCCGAAGTAGTTTCCTCAGGCATGGATGACATCCGTAGGGTGGTACCCGCATTGTTTCACGTTGAGGATGACAATGCAAACCAATAAAGAGTCCACGATAACGAGTGGCTTCGCATCCGTCGGGTTTGACACGCACAGCATTGCTTTTCACGGTAGGTGTTTAAGTAGTAGCAAAGTTCCCATGTGGTATTGAATCGCTGAGGTTACAGCGTACGGCATCCGTGCAATCGCAAGGTATCGCACTCCACTTGAGAATCACCGAACTTGAATTGTGTCTGTTTGAAAGGATTCGTCTTTCTCGTTTGACAATTGTAATCACAGTGAAATATCGGTCTTGGACGTTTTCCCTTTTTATATGCTGACCAATGTCGACGTGTCCGTAAAGAAAAGTGAAGTGGCTGGGAAGCCACACTCGCTTCTGGTACACGATTTGATACAGTTTTTCCAAAAGTCGACTGACGATTTGGTGTGTGGCTAAAAGTGCAATCCTGTGAGGCTCGTAGGTGGTCACTTTAAAATGTTGATCCTCTCCAGAGTGCAAGGCTTCTTTCAATGCCCCAACGTTCACCACTTGACTGGTGCGATCATTTAGAGTCAATCCTTTCACTTTACACTCGGTGTGCACTTCTCCTTGTTGGTAACGGTATTTGTAGCGGTAAAGTTTGGGACCGTCACTAGCAAAACTTAGAATCTTGTCGTCGGGATGCTCGTACATCAAGGCTCCTAAAGGTCTCCTTCGATATCAGGGTGACGGTGACCAAAGCGATCGATGTAGATGCAACTGTCCGTGTCAAAGTACAGAACACTATCTCCTAACTGATGTAAGGCTTCGTACAATTTTTAGAGAGCATGGGCTGTCACGTAGGGTGCAATGATGACATTTCCAAATTCGTCGGCCTGTACAAAGTCCAGTTCTTCGTAATTGAACAAGATCAAATCTTCACGACGGACGTCCACGTGTTTCATGTATTTGATTTTGTCGTGAATCATCTGGAAGTAGCGGGAAGGTTCTGTCAAATACTCCGTCTTGGGTAAGCACGGTCGTTGTGCCATTTTGCCCCACAAGCAATTCAACATCACTTTGGCAACGATCGTCGACCATCGTTTTTCTCGATGTGATCTAGAGTGATGCCCTCCTTCTCAAAATATTTATATTTGAATTTCTTTTGGTCTTCGGGAATGTGGCACTAGGAAGGATAGCCGCTGGCTTCTTGTTTCACTTTCAAAAAGGCATCCACATAGTCTGCGAAAATGCCTTTCTAAGTCTCTTCGCCCTTGTGGTATTGTTCTGTCTTGAGAAAGTGGTAAATTTCGTACACTTCTAACAATTAGTATCCCAGGTTAAGACCTTTGAATAATTCCACGCTGACCCACGTTCCTGTCAAGGCGCGTTCTTCATGGGTGTGCTGACAAGGTTGGTCTTGGTTGCACGTTTAGGCACAAGTACGGCACAAGGAAAACACCTTGGCAATGGTGAGGTAAAACGGGATGGTACAAGTCCGTGGGAGGCAAGACTTAACATTTAATCAATCCTTCGTATTGTCGAACGTTTTCCACGTCGATGTGCTCCATCAGCAATTGTGGGTGCCCTGCAGAAAAGTGACAATATTTGCACACGTAAGGATACAGTGAACACACGTCCAAGTATTTGATTTCTTCTATTTTCTCCTTGTCGGCATGATACAGCAAAGAGGTGACGTTCGTTCGTCCTCCATACAAACTGTACCGCGGGTTCAGAGTGTCCACCAGCTTGTAACTTTCCACGATATTCTTACATTCGGGATTGGTTTTCAAACGGTAATCTTAGTCGTGTTCCCACATTTCCACGACTAGGTATCCTTGCTGTTCTAACTTTAAGCGTCGCTGACAACTGGCTTCGTACAAGTCTTCCATGGTACGTTGTAAAAACTGATTTTGGGTGTACCGTTGAGGGTAGCAGATCGGACATCCATGAAATAAGCATCCGTTAAACTCGTACACGATCTTGGGGTTTTCTAAGTCGCAGCCATCCACCGAATACCTTCCGATGGTCTTTTCACCTCCTCCCTTTCGGGCGTGTTGGATCCGTTTTGTCTTCCTTGTCACACAAGTAATGTAGCTAGCCTAGAGCTTTGACCGAGTATTGACGTTTGACAAAGTTCGTCGTTTGATGGCGGATGACAGCAAGGAACTTCTCGGGCATGAATAGTTTGCGGTACACTAAGGAACACGAGTTGGTAATGGTGTAGGCTTTTTTCAAAGGATCGATCCCTCCCTGCTCCATGAACAATTCTGGAAATTTTCCACAGCATCGCTGTAAAATGTTCACGTCGCAACGACAATATTTTAACATTTCTTCCTGAATGTCGAAGGGGTCCGAGGCGTGAGTTTGGTACCAAGCGTAGAAAGTTCCTCGTTGTTCGATGCGTATGTTTTTTGGGTCATAGTCTGGCAAATGTGACAGAACGGCATGTTGATTGGCTTCGGTATTGAAAAAGTGCGGAAAATAACCTTTGGCCATTTCTGTCATTCCAAATGTTTTAGGCATTCGACTCAAAGGTATGGCCAAGTAAATCATCGAATCTTTAAACTCCACTTGTCCCACTTGCATGGAAATGATTTTGGCTCCGTTCAAAGTTACTTTAGGCCTTTCGGTACTCTGTTCCGTATAGTATTTGAGAAGAAACTGTCCATCGTATCCCGAGAAATTGTGAGCCATCACCGTAGCATGGCGATGGCAATCTCCGTAACGTTCCTCTTGATTCCACGTTTCGTCGATAGGATCTAAGATCCACTGGGCAAAATCGGTCAGCGTGTTAGGCTCCCGAAAGATTTTTTCACGTCCTCCAGGAATCTTGCTACAGTGAGGGCAATGACTAAAGATACGCTCTTGGATGCACTTCTCGCACGCTCGATGAGTCACGCAGAAATTAGGAATGTGAATGCCGGTCTCTTGCGTGCATTCGAAATCGAAAAAGATGAAATTGCCTTTCTTGTGGTCATCTTCTTTCTCCTGTTGTGGTTGGTATTTTTGAATGAAGCATTGGTGTTCCCAGTCCACGATTTGGCGACAAATGTGACATCGTTTCTTTCCTGAACATACGTGCCTCTTGGTACTATGGGTACGTATGCCTTGTCCACAAGTCGGCGACAGTCTCAGGAGCTGAGAAGCACTTTTCCACTGTGAACCTTGCGTCTTCAGATGTTGTTGGGAAAAGGTTGGACTGACAAATGTTCGCTGGCAAGCTGGGCAATGCACTCTGTTTTGTTCTTCGCCAAGACAGGGTTTAGAGGCCAAACATCCCTCACATTTCGATCCACAATATTTGTATTGCTCTCGGATGTTTTAGCCATAGTCACATTTCTCACAATAATACCTGTATCCCAGGAATCCGGTGATACTGGTAATGGCATCGAAATGTTCATCGTGATGATAGACGTGAATGTAATTTCCGTCTTTGAAATCTTTGCCTCGAAACAACAGAGGTTAACGCACTTTTTGAAGGTGCAGTTTCAAATTGTCTCGTGGAGCTAAGACGTCTTGCAATTTTTGCATTTCAGAAATGACACTAGGTGTGTCTTTGGACAGGCCAAGTTGCTGTAACAGGAGTTCTGCTTCTCTTCGTTGTTTGGCTCGGTTCGATTTTTGAATAGTTTGCCAGGCTCCTTTCCATTCTGACGTGTCGTTCTTGTCGGCATACGTTCGTCCCACGACGATGGCTCCGGTTAAACACATCTGGTCTTGAGTGTTGTTAATTTGGACAATGCTGCAATGGTCGTCCACCAATAACAGCTTTTTTCATCCGGTCCCTTTGGGAAGAGAAACGTGGGCCATGTACAGTGTCGCTTTTCCATCAGTGATGTGAAACTTGTCGTTGGACTGCTGAACGTGTTGAATCTTGTCAATGACTTTGGAAGGTATCATTTCTGATGGTATGCTAAACTCGATCCAAACGGGGGACTTTAGACTGTCGTGATAAATGGAAAGTGTCAAGCGATCGTCTTCGTTGGCTCGACATTGCCGTTTCAGTGTGGTTAACAAAGAATCCCACAAATCGGTGATGAACCCCTCTGTTTTCTCTAGCCGTACGTCTAACTTGAAATCTTTAAATTTCACAGTGTACGTGTAGGCTGTGGTTCTAAATTTTCTAGAGCAGCGTTTATCAGTCTCTCGAATGTGGTAGTAGTTTTGAGGTGGTGGTGGACTTCAGTTTGACGTAGGCCCTCTGGGTCTGGATTCTGGCTCACTCATGTGATCTTCAAAATCGCTGGCATGGATTTCAGCCAAGGCTTCAGCTACTGTGCGAGGCAATAGGTCACGTTTCTGCATCTTACTTTCTTCTCCTTTCTTCACGAAATGATGCGATCGTTTCATCTTGATTGTAATTTGTCAAATGACTACATTTTAAACGTCATGGTCCCCTATATAGAAATGGAAGGTGAGTGTCTTCCCTATATAAAGGGTCAGTGTCTTCCCTCAAAATACTCTTTTCACTCTCAATCCTACCAGAAAGATGGAAGAACCGACACAGGTCGAACTTCTGATCAAAATTTTGCGAGGTGTCATACGAAGGTTTTCTTCAGAGAAGCCGACGGACTACTCCCCCTCCTTTCGAGATACTTGCTATATCTGTCTGAAGAAAGGGCATTGGTCTTCTGAATGTCCACAACGTCAAAGTAAGAAAAGCGTAAAATGAGACAAAGGTCAAGATACCTGTTATCATTGTCAAGAAAAAGGACATTGGTCTTCAGACTGCCCTAAGAAAAAAGAGAACCGATCCAAGTAACAAGAGGAGCAGGAGGAGAGGGTTTCCGAACAGGACGAAGAACCTTGTGGAAAGGAGGAAGAACCCAGACCGATCCAGAAAGAGAAGAAAAGAAGACGAGAAGAAAGTGAGGAAGAAGAAGAGGAGGAAAAACCAGTGAAAGTAAAGAAATTCAAAAAAGGAGAGAGTGAAAGGAAAAGAAGCTAATGAACTTTTGTAAAGTGATGTGTTATGAAATTGGATAGTAAAGTTTTACAGAGAATATACCAGAAAGAAAAACGTAAGTGTCTCTCGGTTTTGATTTTTATAATCATAATAAGGACCTACACTCACGCACTCACACACGTACATCATGGGTAAAATGGGATTTGAGTTTTATTTGATTTTGGCAAACGTTGAGTAGTCTCTTTTCGATAGAGGTGGGTGGCCCTGTAAAGGACCGTTGGGTGTTTGTTTGTTTTTTTTATATAAAAAAAACAAACTCATGAACTGGAGGTAATACACTTTAACTGCCTTATCCCTCTGCCACTGCCAGGACCTACTTCTGGACCTGCTACTGTCGATTATTTGGTAGACATCACTAGCGTTGATATCTAGGGCGTAGCTGGGAGTGTGGACGGGGTTGAACTGTTTGGCCCAGGAAGGTCTTTTTCTCTTGGGTCGTATTAAAGAAGTCGGATACATTTGTTTCAGACTCCTTAACTCTGCCAAAATGTCTAAGAGTACCGTCACCGTTTGACTTTCACTGTCCTCCTTCTCACCTAGACCTTGTTTCTTCTTTGCTTCTTCTTCTTCTTGTCGTTTCTTCTTGCCTCTTCTTCTTCTCGCTGTTGCTGTTGAATGAGAAAGGCTTGTTCTGTGTCGTTGCAAAAATTTCTCCAATTCTTCTTTCTGCCTCTGTTTAAAGTCCTCGACGTACGGTAAGGAAGGAGAAAGCGGCGAAGGTACTGGTACCGGAACAAATTCTTGTGAAGAGAGAAAATCCGCTAAATCCCAATTAAAATCGTTCTCTTCTGGAAGTAGGACTGTGGTTGTTTTAGTAGCCTCTGCTATGCCATCACTCCTCGTCTCCACAGCCGGTGCACCCCAATTAATTGTCTTCGTAGTTTCTGTCATGTTCTAACTCTGTCACATTGATTCACTGCACACAGACGCTAGAGCACCTATATAGGGAATGTGACGTCACAGGCAGCTCTCTTCTGATTGGAAGACAGACTTTGCACTGTGACTGAACTTTGTAACGTGTATTAGGACAGGTGAAAGAACTCAATCCCTTTCGATCCACTCTTCCACTATAAATAACCGCGGTTCACCTCATTCCATTCACCTGTTCTCGTCACAAGATGTGGACTAACGTTGAATCGTCTACCCTCATATCATCGATGCTATTCAACCCGGACTATCCCATGTATGTCATATCATCATGGGCAATTGCCAAGATCACAGAGACGGCCCTATGGAAACGAAGGATCTATGTGTAGAGACAATGCTGTCTCGAGTCTTAATCTACGGTCCAGATGTCAGACGAAGTTTGAAGAAGAGAAGAAGATGCGTGCGATGCACTCTATATTAACTAAATGGTGTTAACACCCCCCCCCCAGGCCCATTTCAGGGTCCCTCAACTGTCTCGAAAAGATGCCTATTCTCTCTTGCCTTAAATTTTTTTAGTTGATTGTATAACTGTTTGTTTGATAGATTTATGTCGATAAATCTATGTATGTCTATGGCTATCTGTCTCTAACCCTGTCTCTATCCACG
>JAECUM010049652.1:0-17201 GCA_016617855.1 Megalonaias nervosa | reverse complement strand
AAAAACCACTTTGGAAGGAAGATGGACAATTGTTGCTCGGAATTTTATGTTATAAAATTTGTTAATATTTTTATATTTAAAATGTTTTACAATTTTCATTGTTATTGAAAATATATATCATATATGAAAAATGTTGCGAGAATCTCTTACACATTAGCCATGGATGAAATAAATATATTTTGTAGGATGGTACAGAGGGGAAAGGAGAGCCATGAAGTTCGCTATTCCAAGAATTTGGCAGGAACCAACGGACCACTCAAGCAACATTTACTTCTGCATGGTGGACCCATCCAAAGATCGGACTGGCAAGAATGCACCTAAAATCATGTATCCCGACCTTCCTTCATCCATCGCCCCGGCGCCACACTACCTGCGCTCCCCGTACACATACCTCCGGAGAGAGAGAGCAGCCGTTTTCAGAAGATTGCAGCAAGCCAGAGAGCGAGGAAGACGTTGATGATAGTTTCAGAGGTGGAGATGACGAGAGAAACCCATACTACCCCAACCCAAAAAACCTCAACGACCTGATCAGAGATCTTGGTCTCACCAAGTCCAATGCCGAGGTTTTGACTTCTAGATTCAAACAATGGAACTTGTTGGATGAAGGTGTGCAAGTCGCAGATCAGAGGAAGAGTCACCAAGCTTTTTTCAGCTTCTTCACCCGCGAAGATGGGCTCTACTTCTGCCACAGTGTCACCAGTCTGTTGGAGGCAATCGGATTCGCATGGTACCAGAATGAGTGGCGCCTCTTCATTGACAACTCATCCAGGAGCCTCAAAGCCGTGCTACTACATAATGGGAACAAGTACCTGTTTCTTCCTCTGGCTCACTCGGTGCAACTCAAAGAGGATTATAAAAGCATCACGACCTTGCTCGACGCCTTGAAGTATGACGAGTACGACTGGGAGGTTATCGGAGACCTCGAAATGGTAGCATTCCTGATGGGTCTCCAAAGCGGTTTTACAACGTTTCCCTGCAATCTTTGCCTTTGGGATAGCAGGGACACCGAGGCGCACAGCCACAGGTTAGACTGGCCACAGCGGTCCTAGTTCTCGGTGGAGAGCAACAACGTCAATTGGGAGCCACTGGTGGACCACCGGAAGGTACTGATGCCACCACTGCACATCAAACTGGGCCTTATGAAACTATTTGTCAGAGCTCGATATAAGGAGTCGGCAGCTTTCAAGTACATTCAAGACTTCTTTCATAAACTGCCTGAGGCAAAGTTCAAAGCCGGTGTCTGCGTCGGACCACAGATAAAGAAGATCCTGGAGTGCAATGAATACCCAAGAAGTTCACTAGTAACGAGAAAGCGGCTTGGAATAGCTTTGTTGCAGTGGTTCGGGGTTTCCTGTGCAATCACAAGGCCGAAAACTATGTGTAGTTGGTTGAGACTCTGGTGAAGACCTACGGCACAATGGGCTGAAAGATGTCCTTCAAAGTCCATATCCTTGATGCTCATCTTGATAAATTCAAGGAGAACATGGGAGAGTACTTGGAGGAGCAAGGCGAGCGCTTCCACCAGGATATACTGGACTTTGAACTCCGCTACCAAGGACAGTATAAAGAGAACATGATGGAAGACTACATTTGGAGGCTGATTCGTGAAAGTGATTTGAGTATAATCGTAAATCTCGAAAACCTACACACTTCTAAATTTTGTGTGGCCACTTTTGTATTACTTTAGTATAAATATATGTTAATTTTGATTCATATGTTGTTTTTTCTCACTTTATGTAAACGAAAATTCGACCGTTTCTCATTGGAAATAGTTAAACGTCAAAATATCACTGTCGTGTTCACAATAAAAAAAGTTTGTGGGGAATAATAACCATTTTATATACTTGTTAGGCATAAGCAATTACGAAATAGCATTTACTACCCAGGAAGAGAAATTGTGTTACATAGTGAAATCGTCAAGCGGAACTGCTAGGATGGCTGGTGGCAGCAACAGTTTATGTTGAACTGCCACGACCAGAACGATCTGATTATGTTTCAGGCAAATATACAACATTAAAAATTCCAGAGCTTAGTCAACACTATCAGTGGAGAGGTCGGGTAGAAAAAGAGAGATACGAATTTGATGGATACGGCAGAATAATATTGGTAAGATTCTATGAAACTGACAAAAACACTGAGAAAGTTCTGGAAGAGAGTAACATAGAGGAAGATGAGACAGACTGTGGTTGGAAAAGTTGAAATATACCCCGATTAGCTTCGTAATGATATAAAAGCGATTGAATCAGAACTAGAGCAATGACACGGATGGGGGGATTTCTGGTAAATCGTTTATTGATAAAATAACGCAGGAACATACAAATGTACAGAACAATCTGAGAGAGCTTTTTTAGCGGTATATAATTGAATATCAGAATGATAATCTTGAACAGGAAATCGTTAATGTAGTATCATAAATGAGACTGGTGAAATTTGATGCAGAATACTATGAAAATTCTGTGTTACAAACGGCAATTGGTCGGGGTACTCAATTTATGTTACCCAGGTGCGACAAAAGAAAGTTATTGCTTGATTATTTTCAGATCATCCAAGAACAAATATATGCGTTTAAACTGCCCGGGTTGGATCCAGATAAAATGAAGCAAGAATCTCAAAGGCATAATTGACGAATATTTTCCGAAAATTATTGCTGCATGGAGGAAGTTACGGCGCCCTTCAAATATTATCCGACATAATAACGATCCAACAGGTTGTGGTCGTCATGTTTTGCCGGGTATCGTCAATATCATGTCAACGATTTCTGTAAATCTAATCTGTGACGCAGTCGACCGTAGCTATATCGCGTCTGGCAAGCATTTGGGCAGGTCCAGCAGGGATATGTTCTGTACAGGTTTTTTTCCAGATGTTCCGCCGTTCATTCCATTGCTGTCACGAATACTTTTTCGTCTAACCGAACAAGACGGTAATTTATTGGACATACGTGTGGAAGAATTAGTTAGTTTGTATGTGCCTGACTGGCCATGAATTGGTACGCCCTGAAACAACCTACGCTGAACGGCCTCTCACTGCCAATGCCACAACAAAAAAAAAAATAAAAATAAAAAAATAACGCCTTTTGTCATTTAATTGTTTTGGGGTTTAATGTTTGGGATATTCTTCTCATTCTGCGGGAATCTTAATAGACTTCAAACACAGGTCGCTTTAGTTGTCTCACACGTGCACTTACAGCCGCTCGAGTTTCATATTGTCGAGACAAATCTGATCGTATTTTATTAATGACGCTTGAAAATGGAACAAATTGTGTAAATCCGCCAATGACAATTCCAATTCGCGCTGAAGTAATTTGAGAAATGTGTACTCGGCCGAGTGTATATCTGCCCTTTTCATGCCGCTGATGAATCATCTCAAAATCATCGTTGATTGTTTTCAACAACGAATTGAATCGCTAGACCATCTTGCTGCAATTGTTCGATAGTAGAGGTAATCTGGTGATATTTCCCTGGTATATTATACAATAAACGTATATCTTTAATCAAAGATTTTATCGAGACCAATTCGATAACGCGTTGCTGGATCGTATAAAAATAATCCTGGTGAATCCATGTGGGGTTGTCTGAGCATGAGCGATGAAATCTTTAAACTTACTTATATCTATATCCCCGGGACACCATGTCGCATGAATATTTCGAAGAGCATGTGTATCAACCCCGTTAAAAATAACCAAAAATTTACAGTTATCTCTGATCACTTTGGGAATCCAAGTATACTGATGGGTGACGTAAATGACATCTGTGTTTTTATGATTGCCCCGTGAAAATGTTCTGGCTGGATTTGTTTGTTCGACAGACATGACATCATCGTAAACCACCAGATTGTTGATATCCCCGTTAAGATCCCCGACGCACGGTGCTTCATCGATGTCTGTGATAAATTCATTAACATCGTCCTCGGCCGCTGCTTATTCATTAAATTCATTAAGAACACTATAGCATCGTAGGTCATCCACGGATGGCGTTACTAAATAAAGTTTGTCCCATTTGATCCTCCTCATTTTCAGGTTGAGCAACAACTGGGTTTTACCCGACCTAGATGGACCAACTATAATAGCTTGAAGGAAATTTGGTAACACCGGATGATGCTTGACCGTAGCTTGTTCACGTGTCGCTGAAAGTCAATAACGCTCATATTGTACAGATATTATTTATAATCATGCCTTTATATTGTGTTACTGGCAAAAAATTTCTGAGAACAACCATGTTGAAAGAAAACATGCCGACACTTACAGGCAAATGTGGAAAATGCGGCACACAAGCATAAACATTTGTGAGCATTCCTTTTTAAATAAAAGGTGGCGATAACGCTAAGTTACTTGGGAAAATACATAAAATGCCGTGGGCTAAGTATGATGGGGAAACAATTATTGTGGTCCGGAAACTCGCCATGATATTAGACATGACGAACAAAATCAACCAAAGCTGGGCGAATTTCCGGTAAATGTGATTGATCAAGCGTGTCATGTTCATGATGTCGCGTATAAAAATCCAGATCTACAACTCCGACATATGGCTGATGTCAAGTTAATTCAAATGCTGTATTCGATAAAAATATAAACTTACGTGAATCACTCGTTAATTGGTTGATAAGATCGGCGATGAAAGGTAAAATCGTTCTGGGAGCTGGCAATTAAACACCAACAATAAAATCATGGAGTCGATTTATTACAGTCCAATCGGATACTGGAGAGGTACAGCAGCAATTAAAAACCTTTCCGATGCGGCAGGTGTCACATGTGCTGTAGCCGTAGATTGGTTGTCACGACAGGCCTTAAGTAAATTTATCTTCCATGTCCCAAAACGATTCAACAAAGGCGGTTTGATGTCAGCACACCCAACGAAGTTCACCAGGCAGATATCTTGTTTGCACCGCATAACGTACATAAACGTCGCACATACAAATACGCGTTGACTTTCATAGATGTTGCAAGGAGATACAAACAGGCTGAACCGTTATCGTCTAAAACAGCAAATGAAGTCGCAGCATCGTTTGAAAGATTTTATTCGCGAAGACCATTGCACTGGGCACAATTGCTACAGATTAATCCTGGCAAAGAATTTCTCGGTTTGGTCACGACGCTGATGCAACAACATCACGTTAAGATCAGACGTGGACACACAGCGATACATCGCGATCAGGCAATCAATTAATGATTCAAACACTTGCACAGCGACTCTTTGGTCATCAACATGGCCAATAATTACTGCACGTTCAGGACAGATCTCGTTAATGGTTTGCGCGACTACCACATGTGGTGGCCGCGTTAAACAACGAGCTCACTCGTGAGATTTACATGAAAAAAATAGCGATACAATTGCAAAAAATACATACCACGACGAAAATCACGAGATCAGCTGCAACAACCAGTGTTCGGTAGTAAAGTTACGGTAAGGCATTTATACGAGCCTGGTGAAATTGAGGGTGGTGCAGCAAGGGCAATTGTTCCCGTGTGGAGTGTAACAACACATACAATTTTCAGCGTGGTAGGATCTACTCCCAACCATCAATGTGTGGATTTCATTCAACATCTCCTCAGCGTGGATTTGTACGTGAACATAATTACAGGTAATTCCTTAAAGCACCCAGTTACCACTAGATTCGATACGGCGTCGCAGACTCTAGCGGGGAGCTCTCCACACACGCCAACAAAAAATGCTAACAAGAGTCACACGCGTTGAGGAACAAAGCTCCGCTAAATCTGTTACATTCAAGACATGTCAGAGAGACATTTTCCAGTGTGTGACCGAGACTACTATCGATTCTGTGCACCGTAAATTGTCGTACATCATTAGGAAAATATTTCCACATCATTATTGTGTTACAGCTCGCGCAGTGATTATTTTCTCGGCGTTTCGGTGTCATGACAAGTTCCACATCCAGATCAAACTGGCATATATTTGTTCGTCATCTCGCGCATACCCAGCTAATATTTTCTTTACTGCGTTGATAATTCCTGGTGACGCTGTGTTTGTTTGTGATGTTGTTTGGTGGTTCAACAAGTAGACAACCCTGTGTAACTGAGGTGTTTTTGTTACTCTTGGCAAAACCAGCTAAACTAAATTTGATCATATTGTCGACAAATCAGATATTTTTATCTGATATTGTTAATCCCTGAGATGAATGGATTGTTAATGCATATCCCAGAGTCCAGGACGATGGGCTTAATGAAAAAGCATTTTGTACAGCCTCCACTGGAAACTCGACAATATCATTAATAACGAGTTTTTGCCTCATGCAGGTACAGCAATGTCGACGAATATATTTTGTCGGCGTGTATCTGTATCGATAAATATGCAGGACTTGCTGATCAGGGATTTTTTCCTTGTGAAGCTCAACTAAGTTACGCTGACATGAATCACGGACGTTTTTCCTGGATGCAACTATTAGAACATCAAGGCGCTATAAGTTCCAGAAATCTGACATTGGAGTCTCTGAAATTACCGTACGCAGTATTTCACACTGAACTTTATCAGGTTGTAATCTGATTAATAATTTCAGTTGTCGTAGTTTTTCATCCTGTGATCGGAGGTCGTACAAAACTTCTTGATAGTGGCTAACATGGCTGATCAACAATTCGTGTGGTGATTCACCTGTAAACGGCGGAGGCTGTCCATGATCGCCACACATGATAATTGCAGTAGATTTTGTTGATAACTATTCAAGAAACACTAATAAAACATCTTTAGATAACGTACTAATCTCATCCCAGATAATTATTCTCGGGATACATTTCTCACCCATTTATTCGGGGGTCCATGCTTCACCTCTCCATCTAAAGAAACTGTGATACGTGCAAGCACTGACACAACGTTGTCTCATCTCTCTGGCAAGCCGGAGAGTTGGCCTCAACACAAACAAGCCAGAGTTTTTAAATAATTCTATCGCGTTGTTTACCGGAACCACCTGGACCATTGAGATAGACGGTGTTTTATCTCGTGATTGGATCGTTTACTGACAGTGATCATGAAATATGCTATAAATTATTATTGTGGCAATAGATATCAGGTGTTTTAACGTCAGAATATGATCAGAATATGTACGTATTTGTTCGTGGTTTATTCGACACGCTGGTGTGTTCTTCGATAAATGGCTAAAGACTAATATAAAAAGATTCTGTGGAGACTCTAACAGCGTCATTGGAAAATTTGTTGATCATCGATAATAGGTTTATTGACGAGTATGCCAACATAGATGATCTCAAATGAGTAAACTGACGAGAATTGCCCTCGTAGTAGATAAATATTTTACCTACGTTTTTTCCATCTTGCATGATTGTATTTCTCCCTGACACCAACACACCTCACACCGTTGTGTCCTTGGCAACAAAATCTAATTCGGTTGGATTAATGATTAATTTTGTATAACGACGTGCATTATCAGATTATGAACCCTGAGTAAACTTAACGATAACTTTTCTACAGTTGACTTTGTCATCTTGTGGTAACCAAACCAGTTTTTGTTGTTTGTACGAACTTAAAACAGAGGTTACAGTCAACGATGCAAGAATCTTAGGTTCGAGCATGTATCGTTGTAATACTATTGGAGCCCAACCGCTCTGAGTTCTGCGCAGCAGACGCTGAGATTGACACCGGTATCTGGTTTATTAAAGTGCCTACCAAATCAGATTGGTATCACATGATGAATATTCTCTGAAAACTCGAATGATTTAGTCTCGCTAACTCCAGTAAGATCGATATTTGGTAGTGGTCCGTCTATTGCAACTCGTGTCATTTTGTGTGTTGGGTGCCCGAATCGTTCAAAATAACGATGACACTCGCCAAGTCCAAGAAAAGCAGTCGGATGAGCAGCGATATTGTCTACAGAAATCATGTCAGAGGAATTATATGTTGTGTTCCAAAGTCCATCATAGCCACACTCAACACACGATTTTGATACACCATCGAGAAATTCTTTTGGAGTTGTACGCCATTTATTTTTTTCTTTTTGTTGCGCTATATGAGCCACAACAGACGACGTTGTGAAATAGTTAACGACTAAATCATCGTTATCGATGTTATATTTTACCAAAATTTGCTTCATATTTTGTTGGAGTGATTTCTTCCGATAAAGAACTCCAGACGGCAGAAGAAACTGATCAATTGTTGATTCATCCGACTCAAGAGTCATCTCAGGAGAATAGCCAGACCGATACAGGGTCACGCTTATTTATGTTGTAGATATCGCCGTCATAAGATCGTATTATACTTCCCATTGAAATTTTTATTAGCGAGTTGGTCCATGCATGTGAATTATGATCATATAAAATTATCGCAGCACCCTTACTACAGTATTTACCAGAACTGTACAAAATGTCAATGGTTATTGTTTTAACAATTATTGGAATCTTTAATGTTTTTTTTTTTTTTTTTTTTTTAAATAAACACCTCATTTATTTTAGCTCCGTTAATAACAGTTTTCCCAGTTATTTTTTTATTCTTGATTCTGTAAGTCCTTTTCCTCGTCTCGAGTTTGCAAAATGTTCTCTGACACGTTGAGCTACGCAATTTAGCGAGCATGTTTTCATCGGAGTAAGAGCAGCTATATCTGGTTCATTGAAACAATAAAGCCCATAAACAACTGCGGAAATTGGATATTTGTTGTTGTAGTATGGTTTGTGAATTCCGGCGAAAATACCTGATTTAGAATTTTTATCTACGATGACGACATTTTTATCTCGCCGTGATTCATTAACAGGGTAGAGTTTATCAAACATCACCCAAGTCGAACCATTTTTTCTGCAATAAATTTTATTCTGAATATGTAATTGCTGTCATCAACAATATTAATAATAATAATAGCCGCTCGTTTGTCATTCATTGTGGAATCAATTCATATACCATCACCATCTATCTTAAAAGCTGAAAAAACACGAGACGCACCATAGTTGATAAATTCATTATTCGCCATTTTGATAAAATCATGCCGCTGTATTTCAAATGGTATTTGTTTCGTATCTCTGGTTAATCTGTCAAAATCTGATTTGATGATGTGATCTGGCTCAAAGGCGGATAATATCTTTTGTTCTCGTTCGAAAAACGTGTATTTTCTCTTCTTTGGTTATATTATTTCTAATCTCTCAATTTCACTCGCGGTTAATAACGACTTTATCTCATTCCATAATTTTTTTTGTGCAATTTTCGAGCTTGGGAAAGCTGGTTTTATCCCGGGTAGACTAAAATTCTCTTTTTGCAGTTGTTTTGCAACGGCAGAATTAGTCATTTGCTAGTATAAGATATACTTTCTCAAATATAATATTACTTTCTTCTGATTAGCAAAAATGATATACTATAATTATGCCGACGGCAAAATATACCTGCAGATGGCTAAACATCGGATCAGTAATTTCTTGTGGAAAGCCCTGTCGCGGAGATTATTGTAGTGTTCACATGATAAATATCAGACATGGCAGTACCGGTCCGAAACCATGTTTAATATATTGGGTGGGGGTGAAAGGAAAAACACAGCTGTGTTGCTTGTGGGGGAATAAAATATCGCGCATTGAAAAGATATTTTGAAATAATTAATACTGCTGATAACATAAAAATAAAAGACAAAGGAGACTACATAGAGAGATGCATACAAATAGCAAGGTCGTATTAGAGAAAGTAGAACAATATAATGGAGAAAGCTGAATCAAATATTGATCTCGATCAATTTAGATGTCATCCAATATTCGTTAATTACGAAGCGAGCAGAGTCGGTGTTATACAACACCGCAAGAACAAAAAGACCTGTTGAATTTATCACTAATGCAGGTCACATGAAATTCGGTATAGGAATCTCAGACAGTAAAAAGACCCACTCTCTCTCTCTCTCTCACATAGACTTATATATGAATGCTATAACGGCATTATCAATGATGGGTTAGTTCTTGACCGACAGACAGGAAAGACAGGCAAACACATAAGCCCGAGGCCAGTTAGTTAAATAAATTTAGAGACTGGATATAGAAAAGAATTTAAATCTATTACAGCTGCTGGAAAATATTTCGCTATCAAACCACACTCAGCACAATTTGTTGCAAATGGTGCAACTAACTCAGCTACATCAAAATTGTTTAATCAAAAAACAAAATTTCAGTATATCCAGTAACGTAACGTATTTTTCCAAATACAGTGAATTACCTGATCTCAGTTATTCTCACTGCATAGACATTGCCGCGGGCACGAGAGAGCCTTAAACATACCATGCTATTAATAACACGCTGGTATTTCCACAACACAGCCACGTGGTTCAATACACTAAGTCGATGGAATTTACAGGTAAAATAGATTATAGTATATTCGCTGGAGAAATATACATGTTACACTAAATAAAAATGCTTGAGAAATAAATTATGCAGTCTAAATGCCTGTGTCTGTCTGTCTGTTTAGTAAGCGTATGCTCATATAAATTATTTCATTGTACATTCTTAAGCGAGACAGTGACCTAATTGGTAAGAGCGTTCAGACACACTTTCGATCGGACTTCGTGAGTTCGATTCCAGAAAACGATAATCGTGATAGACATATCGTCAGCGTCTGCGACAGATGCTATTATAGTGGGGGCGCCAGCCAAGCCTCGAAAGTTAACCGGAGATCCACTGATAATTGATAGCTCGTCTCAACCAAGAAAGAGGTTGTGGTTTTGTACCCTGGGATATCGTAGGGGGAGGGGTGGGTGGGCGTAAAACAATTATCAATTTTCAGTGAATGTCCTGACAGCAGAGTGCGTGGGGAACAAGCCTTGATTTTTGATTCTTCAAAAAATACTAATTAAAGCATAAAGTATTAAAGTAATTATGCTAATTAAAGCACAAATGCTATTAAAATCATTAATGCATAAATGAATTAAAGCAAAAATGCTAATAATAGCATTAAATCAAAAAATGCTAATAAAACCATTAAAGCAAAAAATTATAATGAAAGCATAAAGCAAAAAACTGCTAATAAGCTGCGTCATTTTTTTCCATTTGGTCTGGCTACCATGTTTCTCTGTCTTTTCCCCTATGTTGTTCATACATGTATCAAGTAAAAATATTCACATTTTCTAGCACATAAAAAACATCATGTTGTGTCACATACAGCTGATATTGCTCTTCGTTGGTCATTCCAACGGTTCCATGCATTTCCTTTCGTCAGTTTGTTTACACCACCCATCCCCCCCCGTCCACCATTTGGTCTTATCACCCACCCCTTACATTTGCTATTTCCTGTAGGTCAGATTACAGTATGGTGGCTCTGTGAGTCTCGTATAAATTTAAGTCATTCGCAAAAATTTTGTTTTCTCTTGTTTATAAAAGCATCTGATTCTACAATGGAGTTTTTATTAATGGGTAACAAACATTTGTCTGCCGCCATTTTTTAGGTCGGTCCACCCCTCCTCCTGCTGTGTCTCTGTGTGTCTGTGTGTGTGAGTGCGAATGTGTAGGTCATTAATACTATAATTATTATAACAATCAAAACCAACAGACATGTTTTTCTTCTGGCCTATTCAAATTTCACAACACATCACTCGAAAAGGTTCATTTACTTCTTCTGTTCTTTTCACTCTCTCCTTTTTTGAATTTCTTCACTTTCACAAGTTTTTATTCCTCTTTTTCCTTACTTTCCTCTCGTCTTGTTTTCTTCTCTTTCTGGACGGGTCTGGGTTCTTCTTTCTTGGAGGGTACCTCTTCTTCCTCTTCGGAACCCCTTTCCTGCTCCTCCTCTTGTTTCTAGGATAGCTTCTCGTTATTTTTTAGCAGTCTTAAGACCAATGTCCTTTCTCCTGACAATGATTAGAGGTATCTTGACCTTTGCCTCTTTTTTACGCCAATCATGCTTTTACGTTGTGGACACCCTGTGGCCCAATGTCCTTTCTTCTGAGAGATATATCAAGTCCGACGTAACTCTGCAGAAAGAAGAGGGGTTCATCACCGATTTGTGGGATTCTTTGTTAACCACACTAAAACGACAATGTAAATCCCAAGAAGACGATCGGTTGACACTCTCCTCTTATCACGACAATTTGAAGTCGCCCGTCCGGGATCGAGCTTAGCAAGCCAGAAGAATTGATACCATCCAAAGTCATCGACAAGGGTCAACATGTGCAGCAGTCCAGCGAAAAGTTTCACATCACCGATGGAAAAGTAACACTGTACATGGCCCACGTTTTTTCCCCAAAGCAATCGAACAAAAGTGTTATTGGGCAACGAACTTCGCAGCACCAAAGAGAGAATTGCTCAAATTAACAACACTCAAGACAAGCACCATCGCGATCGAACGAAAGTATGCCGATAAGACACGGTAGAATGGAAAAGAGATTGGAAGAGCATTTGAAGTTCGGACCGAGCCAAACAACAAATAGAAGCAGAACTCCTGTTACAGCAAGAGGGGATATCAAAAGACACACCCTGCGGTATTCCTAAAATGCAAAAATTGCAAGACGTTTTGGCTACATGCTACACGTTGAAAGTGTACCCTCAAGAAGTGCGTGAAAAATTGTTGTTTCGTGGCAAAGATTTCAAGAGGGAAATAACATTCACGTCTATCATCACGATGAACATTTCGATGCCATTACCAGTATCACCGGATTCCTACGATGTTGCTATTATTGTGAGAAATGCTACTATGGCTACTATGGCTATAACAATCGAGAGAAACACAAGCATTACAGTTTGAAATGTCCATGATGTTTGGTCTCTTAAACTTGTCTTGAAAGAGGATAAAAACGAGTGCATTGTCCAGCTTGTCAGCAACCTATTTTCAGCCCTACGTGTTCAAACGATATCTGAAGAAGCAAGGTTCACAGCAGAAAAGTGATCGTTCTCTCCTGTAATGGTGTTCTGCTTGTGGACAAGTCGTGTATACCAATAATGCCAAGGCGCACGTATTTTTCAGGAAAGAAACGATGTCACATTTGTATTTTCAAAAATAACAACCCAAACAGGATGAGGCAAAGGAGGAGGAAGATGGCCAGAAGAAGAAAGGGAATTTGATTTTGTTCGAATTTGAATGCATGCAGGAGACCGGCATCCACATTCCAAATTTCTGCGTGGCCCATCGAGCGTGCGACAAGTGCATCCAAGAGCCTATCTTTAGTCATTGCCCTCACTGTAGCAAGATTCCTGGAAGACATGAAAAAAAATTTTCGAAGGCCTAACACTCTGACTTATTTTGCTCAATGGATCTTAGACTCTATCGATCAGACATGGAGTCAAGAGGACATCGAACTTTACGGAGCGTGTCATCGCCATGCCACAGTGATGACTCACAATTTCCCGGGATACGATTTACAGTTTCTTTTTCTTCTCAAATACATACAAAGCACCGAACGTCCTAAAGTGACAAAATCATTTCCATGCAAGTGGAACAAGTACAGTTTAAAAGATTGAATGAGTTACCTGACCAAGTCCTTACGTCGAATGCCTGAAACGTTTGGAATAACAAAAATAACCAAAGGCTATTTCCAGCACTTCTCCTTTACAGAAGCCAATCAACATACCGTTCTACGACATTTGCCTGATGCTCCATAATATAACCCCGACAACATGCGTACAGAACAAAGAGAAGCCTTTTACGCTTGGTACCAAGCTCACGCCTCGGACCCCTTCGACTTTCAGGAAGAAATATTAAGTATTGTCGATCCGATGTAGACACCTTACGGCGCTGCTGTGGAAAATTTCGAGAACTGTTCATGAGCGAATGGGTGAGAAATATATCCCTCAGATTATTATCTCGGATGAGATATATACAGTTTATGTGGAGATATTAAAAATGCTTCTTGATTGGTTATTGACGAAAAATACTGCTGTTATCATGTGTGGCTATCATGGTCAACCACCACCTTTTGTTGGATCATCTCCGCATGAATGGCTTAAAAAGTTCGTAGATTATTATGAAGAAATGACTGATGATCATGGAGCTATTGACGAACCGCCGAAGGAGTTTAAAAAGTTAATCAGTCTGCAGCCAGATAAGATTCAATGTGAGATAATGCGTGAAGAAATTCCAGAGACTACGATGAATGATTTTTGGAATTTATGGAGGCCTGCTGATGTGATAGTTGCAAGTCGGAAGATAGTTCGTGATACACTACAGCAACAATTATTTCTGTTACATCGAGAAAAGTTTTCAGATCTACCTGTGCCATTGTGTTATCGCCCAGCAGACACACGCAAACAAAATATTGAAGATGAGATTCTTGGAATTAATGAGAAACAAAAACTTGTATTAAATGATATTGTTTTGCTTCCTGTGAGTGCTGTTGAGAGCGCATTAACGATGAACAAAACTCCATGGACTCTAGGATATGCTATAACGATTCATTCATCACAAGGATTAAACTATTTCCGATACAAATATCTGGATCGTCGATGATCGGATCGAATGGTCAGATTTAGTTTATCTAGCGGTGTCGAGAGTTAGAAGAATGTCTCAGCTACGGAGGGTTATCATAGACTGCGCAATGACTCATAAAACCACTGCTAGCAATTGCCATGATATAATAAGGAAATAATTAGCTGGTTATCAGCTGTCTGACAAAAACGTAAACGTGACTTTGATCTTGATATTAAGTTTATCATGAGACTGAAACAAGAAAAAAATACTCATTGTTCTTGATGCAACACAGTAATGTTGTGGCAGTAGTCTCTTAATGACCCACGACAATTTACCGTGGATATAATTAATAGTAGTCTCGGCCACACACGCGAAAATGTGATGTTCACCAGTCTTGAGTGTAATCGACGTAGGGGTGCTGGTGTCCTGCTTTCATAGAAAGTGAAGGTGGTGATAATTGTGTTTCCTCAGGAATTACTTGTAACTGTTTGCGTACAAGTCCGCGTTGAGTTGCAATTGAATCAAGACTGTAAATTGCAGGTCTACCCTTATATCTTACCACGCTGGAAATTGTATGTGTGGTCACCCTCCAAATAGGATCAGCTGCCCTTTTTTATCCTCTTCAAGTTCACCAGGTTCGTATAAATATCATACATTCACATTACCTAGTACTGGTTGTTTTGAAAAAGAGTCACGTCGTTGTACTGGTATGTATTCTTTTGTGATCGCATTGATGGGCTTCATGGTAGTTAGAAGAGTGATTTCATTATTTAACGCAGCTATCACACTTGGTAGTCTTCCAACTCATTCGCGATATATATATATATATATATATATATATATATATAACATATATATATATATATATATATATATATATATATATATATATATATATATATATATATATATACATACATACACCACATACATTAAAAATAGCATGGCCTTTGAAGTGTTGGTATAAAGCAACTTGATATACCTGTAGTTTTGGTATATCAAATTGTGATTTGCTGTTTACAGTCTCTCCCTTTTGCGAAAATCAAACACTGCAACTCTGTGGAGAAAAGAAAACAATGACATCAGATAAGGGGCAAGATCATGAAGCAACATTTAATATACTAAACAATGAGTTAATTGAAGAGTTTGATACATGGCTGAGACATTTGTAAATGAAAGTGATCATTCTGTGTCCAAATTTGAGCTTGTTAGGGAAGACATATTTGTACACCATGAACCTGATGATATACTGAAATTTATAGAAAGTAAGCAGAATGCAAACACTTTAAAAATACACTTTTTGATGTAAGGCTAGTGATAATATTCTTGCAATAAAAATGAAATCAGAAATTTACACGAAATACACCCATCTGAATTGGATCAGCATCTGGCTGGTTTTATACTCAGTGTTAGGAGAAAAGATGGATCTGAGTTAGAACCGAACAGCTTAAGAAGCATCATCAACTCCACTGATCAACACCTCAAAATCAAGAAATATGCAAGTTCAATCATAGAGGAAATGACACACATTTTTCATTAACAAGGGAAGCTCTCCGGGCTAAGCAAAAGATTTAAAATCTAAAGGAAAAGGAAATAAACCCAATCGGGGTCAACCTATCACAGACAAAGAATAAATGCCTTTTATAGAAAAAAACTAATGGGGATGGAAACACCTGAAGCCATTGTTAACTCATTGTGGTTTAACAACTCTGTGCATTTTGGTTTGAGGAGAGTGACTGAACATTGCAATCTAAAATGGGGGGATGTTACACTAAAGAAGGATGTGAATAGCCTGAAGTATCTTGAACTCAATGAAAGAAAGACAAAAACAAGAACAGGAGATAATGTCAAGGACATCAGGGACATTAATCCTAAGATGTATGAAAACAAAAACAACAAAGAGAGAGAGAGAGAGAGAGAGAGAGAGAGAGAGAGAGAGAGAGAGAGAGAGAGAGAGAGAGAGATCCACTTTACTTTTGTCAATCTGAAGATCCTTTCTATATTGTGCCCAACACTATGCCAATCTCAGCGACAAACCCAAAATGGTTTAGGAATCAAGTCGTTGGAATTAACAGACTCGGATGCATGATGAAAAAATGAAACAAAAGCATATATTTCAGAAAGAAAGAAATTAGCAAACACTAGCAGCCGAAAGAACCTAATTCAGAAGTTAAGAGACAAAAACATTCCCCCAACTGATACCATGCAAATTTCAGGCCACAAAAATGTACAGTCTATAAACAGCTACTCAAATATTAGTGACAAACAACAACAGACTACTCCAATTACCTGAGCAACACCGGCCGCCCAAGTAATGATGCTGTCAACCCCCACCCCCACAACAAAGCAATTTCAAACTGCATAGCAACAGACTGTAGCATATCAAGTTCCCAAACGTGTACTATTCAACAGAATCAGATTATAAGCAAAACATTCTACGGATCAAACATCACCGTACAAAATATGTTTGTTATGAACCTCCCGCAAAACGTGAACAAGATCCCTAACTGGGTCAACTTCTTTCAACAGGCGACTTCTCAAACAGGACCCTCACAGTGGAAGCGTAGGAGAATTATTGAAAGTGACACTGACAGTCAGTTGGAATAGCGAAATATGGACAGAAACGATATCAATGAACTGTAGTTAGAGTTAAATTGTTTCATTACCTCTTGTTCCTTCATTATTTTGATGTTTCTGGCTCGAATCGCAGTGTTGCTGTTATGCAAATGGCCGCCCTTTTACAATATTGTTCACGACTTTGGACGCTGCAAATTCAATGTTGGCACGCACATTATTAAAAAAATTTGAATGTTAACTATTAGCATTGTGTTTTCATTTTATTTAGTATTATTAAAGGAAACAAATAGCAATTAATATGAATGAAGTGCA
>JAECUM010049651.1:0-26519 GCA_016617855.1 Megalonaias nervosa | reverse complement strand
GGGGTCACGTGCCCCCTTGCCATGTACGGACGCCCATACTTCTATCCTGATGTAATGCTGCGACAATTACTTTTGAACAATGGTGACAACTTTAATAATTCAACAGTACAGGTATAAATGAAACGGGTTTATTAATTACTGTTCTTGCTAGGAATGTTGCTGTACTACCACTCTCAAAGTGACAAATGTTAGAAATTTCCTAGAACTGTAGAGTTAATCACAAAGGTCTGGAAGTTGAGGATTGTCAGGATTATTGTCTGTTACATAGTTGGTTGCTTCATCATGGATTTTTGATTTGCAAGGTGGGATATCCTGGGTACTTGAAGCTGAAGCCACATGATTATCAGATGTACTGCTTTGGCACACATTCTTCTTGGCTATATTTTTAACATTTCATCCAAGCGAAGTTGTTTCATGTGTTTTGACCTTTCCTTGTATAACTTTTCATGCATCAAATAAAAATTCATTAGCTCTTGTTCCGTCACGAAGGTACGTTGCTCGAGCCCTTTGATTATTTCACCCGACAACTCAATTAACTTGTCAATAGTAAGTCTTTCAACTACATCTGTTTCATATTCATCATTGTTATCATCATCCTTTTCGTTGTTTTTATCAGGATTCAGAGCCATGTCTATAATTTCAGAATCAGTATGGTGATAAACAACAGGTATTTCTTTCGTCGACATTCATCTACTCGGCCAGATTTTCTTCATTAAGCTTACTTGCTATACCCTTGCCAAAAGATCCTGTAACACCTTTTGCATAATCAAGCAACTCATGAACAACTTCTTCCTCCTTTGGTACATTAAATCCAGTAAAATCATTGTCAACACTTTCATCAGGTGAATTTTCAAACATCACGGCAGGCCACAACTTATGCCAGCTTTTCTTTAGTGTTGACGCTTGTACCTTCTCCCAGCCACGAGCAATAAACCACAGCACGTCTTTCATGTTGAATTCTTTAATAAATGTCTGTACAGACGTTCCAGCATTAACCACATCTAACATACGTTGCATGAAAAGTGAGCGATGCTTAGCTTTCATAGAGCGCAGTATTCCTTGGTCTTGGGGTTGGATAAGTGATGTATAGTTTGGAGGTAAATATACTGTATAAACATTTTTCTTGCACAGGAGTTCAGCTTTGGGGTGAGCTGAACATTTGTCCAGAATAATTATAATTTTGCAGTCTTCTGGCAGGCCTACAGATGTACAGTGTGCTCTGGCTTCAGACACAAAAAAATTTCAGACCATTCTGACGTAAACATGGTGGTAATCCAGCTATTTTTATTAGCATGGTATGTTACTGGGAAAATTTTAACACCTTTCAAGGCCATAGGGCATTTACTTTTTCCTATCACGAGTGCTTTACATCTGTGCGTGCCTCCTGCGTTTGAGCGTCCTAAGATAGTAACTCTATCCTTAGACTGTTTTACTTTTTCCTATCACGAGTGCTTTACATCTGTGCGTGCCTCCTGCGTTTGAGCGTCCTAAGATAGTAACTCTATCCTTAGACTGTTTGAATCCTGTGAGCCCTTCTTCGTCCTCCGTTGTTAGCGTCCTTCTAGGTGTGCATCGCCAATATAATGCAGTTTCGTCTGCATTATACACTTGCTAGGACTGAGGTGCTGATCAACTACAAGCTTATGAAATTCGTCCACATACTGGACAGCACCTTCGTGGTCTGCGGACCGTTTTTCTCCACACACTTTATGCATGGAAATTCCATGACGCTTCTTGAACCTTTGAAGAAATCCTTCACTATAGTCACACTCATGTTCTAATTTAAGTTCATTATGAAAGAATTAAGCCTGATCCTATCCGACAAGTCCACTCCGTCACTCCGACGTTGTCGAAACCATTCCATCATCGCTCGGTCATGCTCAGTACTCTTACCATCTTTCATAGTTTTTCTAATGTTCATTTGCTTCTTGGAATCACTGTCTGACTAGAATTTCAATATTTTGTCCGTCTGCTTCTTTATATCGTAAACAGTTGATGAACAACTACCATACGTGTCATACAGCTTTCGCACGGAAACACCACGGTCCAGTTTTTTCAACAGTTCTACTTTACCTTGTATCGATATTGACTGGTGTTTACGCTTGACACCACCAATGACACTTGCATCTTTCTTAGAAGCCATAGCTAGGGTTAAAGGTAAGTAAAATAAGCAAAGGATCGCACAAAGTACAAATATCACCACCAACAACTGGAGTGTAAACAATCCAAGTGAGTGCGCGCCCAGTAAACTAATTTGGCGGTGTCGGGAATTTCAAGTGCCCTCTCATAATATTGTCCGTACTAAAAGAGGTGCCGGACCATCCGTTGCCGTAAAATCGGTGGTATACCTGTATTTGAAAAGGAACGAATGTGTGGGGATCTGCAAATACCGATAAATGTCATTTGTATTCATCCCAGTAGAACTTAATCGACGAGCAAATGTCATAGCATAATCACTAGCGACTAGATTAGTTCAGTGTTATTTTATGTGTGCTTATTTTTGTTAGAACCTATAATTTTGACAATGAATAGTGTGGTAGACTTTGAACCATATAGGTTTGATCTAGCGAATGATTCTCTTCAACGTCGCCAACTCGTGTTTGTCCGAGGAACATATATTAATACAGATCTAGAGTTCAAAGTTGTGCACAACAAAATAACATGGTAATTAATGAGGGTAAAACAAAATGTATTATTTGGGAGACATAAGAAGTGTTTAAGTTAGGGAACCCAATTCTTTTACAATAAATAATCATCCGTTACAAGTGTCAAACATGAAAAGCTTATAGATGTGTATGTAGGTAATTATTTAAAGTGGAATAACCATATTGGCAATCTTCGTAATCCATTGTCATCCAAATGGTCTCACCAAACAGAATCAAAATAATCTATAAAATGGAAAACGTTAAATGCACTAGCTTTTGTATCAAAATTATACAGACTAATTGGCCAAAATGCGGAGGAAAATAACAGACGTGAGGAAGAAGGCGGCTCACTCAATTGGTTTTGATGTCATGAAGAGATGCTTAATGGATTTCTTCAGCTGCTTGATGTCTTTGACTTGCAGAAGGACCGGAATTATAAAAAAGTGGACCTAACTTGACGGATTATGCTCGGGTCAAATTTAGTTGGTAGGTACACAACTGATTTGATAAAGTTCTTGGGCAGGACAAGGATGACTGTCTTGCTTTTATTGATGCTATCAACTATCTCATCGCATCTTGCCAAGCCCGGGACATAATAGCGATCGCAGATGTAAAAATGTTATTTAGCTTCCCTCAATTTTTTAAAAGGTCCCGAATCACCATTGTACCAAGGTTTTCATTCGAATGTATTTACTATCGGATGTCATTTACCGCGTCCCTTTTGGCGTATCTTGAGATGATAGAATATGATTTCCCATTCGACGACGTAAGCTACAATGAGGACCATTGTAAAGACCAAAACAAATAATGGCAGAACAGATAACGCTTCGTACAAGTTCATATCTGCCATTTTTTAAATTTGTTGGTTTAGTGTCGTTCAAAGACATTTTATACGACGATTATGGCTTATGGCACCAATATTGGCTAGGGTATCGAGAGAACAGATTAATTTTGTTGAGATCTTTTAGCACTTCATTTATCCATATTTGAAATTCGGATATGTCGCATTCACATTAAAAATAATTGAATGCAAGGTCAAACTTTTTAGACCTTTGAACGTGGCTAGATGCGAAGCAGTGCTGGGAAGTTAGTGATGAGATTATTAGATATTATCAGATATGTTAAAACTCAAACTTTGTGGGATTATGGAAGGCTTTGGCTGAAAACAGTTGAATCTTATTTATATATAAATCAAAATGCTTCAGGTTCGGAAAGTGTTCAAGAATGTCGCCCAGTAATTGATGGAGAAACGCAGGTCTCATAATCAGCGTCTTCAAGCAGGAATATTTAGTTATTTGGGGGGCATCAACACCGCCTAAGTCATTAACGGACACATCTAATGGCATCAAATTAGGTGAATAATTGGCAACATCTTATGGTGTTCGGAGTCCAGACCATTTCCGCTTAAATCTAAGTGTTGTAGAGAATCACTACTGAGGGCTTCGCTTCAAATTAAGTGTTGTAGAGAATCACTACTGAGGGCTTCACTTCAAATTTTCCTCAATGCATTTAGATCAAGATTAAAATATTCATTAAGGTCAGTTTGACAAAACTGATTTTCTTTGAGTTCCTCGGTGTCGCTTCTGTTCATACTGAAGGTCTGGTGAGCCTTAAGGCCATTGTCGGGAATTCGGATTAATTATTCGCCTTAAGGCCATTGTCGGGAATTCGGATTAATTATTCGCCTTAAGGCCATTGTCGGGAATTCGGATTAATTATTCGCCTTAAGGCCATTGTCGGGAATTCGGATTAATTATTCGCCTTAAGGCCATTGTCGGGAACTCGGATTAATTATTCGCCTTAAGGCCATTGTCGGGAATTCAGATTAATTATTTTATTCCAGGACAAAGCAAGGTTCTTAAAACTAGATTAGACACGCAAAGACCTTTATCAGGGATGATTCTTATCTACATCGGTCTTATTATCTTCTAAGTTATCCATGAAATATGGTTATCTCTCTCTCTCTCTCTCTCTCTCTCTCTCTCTCTCTCTCTCTCTCTCATTGTGTTGATGATTAATGCTTAATACGTGTATACAAGTAAAAAGAAATAGTTAATAGAAAAAGTTATTCAGTTTCATTTGCAAAAGCAGAATTAAATCAGACACCACCTAAAGTAATATTCCCGTCGTCACATTAAAAACAAGTAAGTTCCAAGAGAAAGAAAAAAGATACAACCCTGTGCAATACTGCTGGTAAATGCTAAATTATAAGCAAATATTAGATTTTGTTATTAATCATTACTACTGGTAGTAACCTAGCCTGTATAAATGAGTGCAACTTTGAAAACCCAGAGATTTTGAATTTCGAGAACAATATCTTCGTATATTATACCTCGGATCAAGTTCTCTTTCTTATACCCCGTATCTCTCTCTCTCTCTCTCTCTCTCTCTCTCTCTCTCTCTCTCTCTCTCTTTATGTTTTTCCATATATATTTATGCATATTTCCATGCTACCGACACTGGCATTTCCTACTTGTATAGACAATATGATATTTTGCAAAAGTCAAATACAGTTTATTTGTTTGTTGGATTTGTATCACAACTGTATACCAAAACTGATCTCAGTCATCGTGCAGGAAAGTAAAAGGAATATATGTTATTCAAAGCAATAAATAATAATCAAGCTGACAATGTTACAGCGGAGCCGTCTTAAAATGAGGTGTGTGTGTGTGTGTGTGTGTGTGTGTGTGTGTGTAAAAATAATGCTATCGCACAGGTTAAAGAATTTTTAATTCGTACTCTATGGAGATTTGAACCCGCGGATAAAATGAACCCATCGCCTTGCCTGTACGCACCAGAAGAAAATTTCAAGTTCAATATCATATCAAACTTGTTTAAAAGTTTATTTCCAAATGCCGTTCTCACAAAGGGGTCCCGCGCGTAAATCCAGAGAGCCCCGCAAAAATGATCCAAATCAGGTCCCGCGTTTTCTAAGACCATTATTGAAGCTGAGGGTGCAAATTGACAAATATATACGATACACCCACTTACATACCATTTAATTACACATACAACATATTTTATTTGTTTCTATCTCATTCCACATCGGCTGCCATTCACCCTACGCAGGTCATCAAATGGAACGAAATATGATAAAATCTCAAAATTGCAACTATCCATGAAGTGGGACCACTCATCAATATCGAACAAAATAAACCCCATCCACATTATTAATATGGAAATCTGTCAGGAAAAGTAAAAACAGCTCCTAAATAAATCTATGTTTATAACTCCTGTTGGATTGTCTTAACAATGAGAGTCATGCAGTGTGTTAAAGTATTTAAGGAGATGTCAGCATAAATAGGTAAGTGCAATCCTGGATACATCAAATTTTCAGATCGTGTGAAGATCACGTGCATTTTTTACTCTGCATTTATCTACCTAACCAACATTATCACCCGCTCACGATGAATAACTTATGATATGAAAGAAAATTATGACGTACATTTCTATGAAAATTAGCGATATCAAATACATTTCTGTGGAAAGTTTACTGGACGGAAGTACATACGGATGGAAAAACGCAAAGACGAAATGAGCATACCTGCTTATTTCCGAAAAGTTTTTATAAAAACTATTAGAGACTTCCACATGGTTAAGCAATATCACATGTATGATATCATGATTTGAACATTGGGAACACATTTTCATTCAGGAAAAGCCTACCCTAGTTTCATCTAATAGGAAGAGTTCGTCACCACAACATGCTACTGGTAGAGGCCAGCACCATGCACACATATCCATACACTATTTTCTGAATTTCATTCAAACGTTAGGAAATCTCGTTGATTGAAAACTCTGACTCCTTTCACATCTTTATGTATCGCAATCTTCAAATTAAATAGCTACCTGGGTACTTTCTGAGTTATCATATATCACGTAAGTTTCAAAACCTCCTGGCTTCCCAGTCAAAAGATAAAGTTATTACCCTAGCTAAATACATGTACATTCATTTTCCAATGGAATTCACAGATAGCATAAAGGCTTAATCACTTCCGACAGTTCATTTATTATGAAAAGACGAAGACTTTATTTAACACTAGCGATATAAGTTTCAGACGTTTATTTGTTCGATGGTGTAAAGCAAATGAATTGCTACAGTAATAGTGTGTGTCACTCTGTTTGGATATAACACAACGCCATCATTTTCAAAAGAATGGTCAACTGAAAAGAAGGTGAATTTAACATTAGTTTATAGGTTTAACATTAGCATGGCACTCTGGCGACACGGAAAAACGAAAAGTTAAAAATGTCCATAGGTCAAACTTTAGTAAGGCACACTGGCGAAAAAGGAAATGTAATGTAATGTAATGTATCTCATCTGAATTCAAACAGTCTTTTTAGCAATGTACAGTCTGCATATCGCACTTGCCACAGTACTGAAACTACTCTTCTGAATGTAGTTAATGACCTTCTCTCTGCTTTGGATAGCGGAAAGATTACAGTCCTCACTCTCCTTGACTTGTCTGCAGCATTTGACACAATAGACCATGATATATTACTTCACCGTCTCCAGCATGTATTTGGCATTCACGATACAGCCTTACTATGGTTCAAGTCCTACTTGGTCAACAGGACACAAATTGTGTCCGCAAATGGAAAACACTCCAGCCCAGTTGATCTGTGTTGTTGTGTTCCACAGGGGTCTGTTCTTGGACCTGCTCTCTTCATTCTATATACTCAGCCACTCTCAAGTGTCATAGATCATCATCCAGTGTCTCACTAATTGTACGCTGATGACACCCAAATATACAAAATCTAGCCACCCAACTGAAGTTGAAGCTACCATCCAAGGTGTAGAGAGGTGCATTTCCGATGTGAAATCATGGATGACATGTAACAAGCTGCAGATGAATGATGATAAAACTGAAGCCATTCTGATTACAACACAAATACTTTCTCATTCACATCCTTTACCTCAGACAATAAATATCAGCAACACCAACATTAAATTCACACAGTCAGTACGAAACCTAGGTGTTACTCTTGACAGTACTCTCTCATTGCACCATCATGTCATGAACATATGCAAGGCTGCATATCTTGAGCTGAGACGCATCAGCTCCATTCGCAAGTATCTTTCAGTTAATGCCACTAAAACATTTGTGTGTTCCTTAGTACATTCAAGACTGGACTATTGTAACTCAATTTTGTCTGGTTCGTCTCAATATCTACTCCAGAACTTCAAAAAGTTCAAAACACAGCTTCTCAGATCATCCTTAGAGTACCACGATCAGAGCACGCCTCCCCCTACTCTGTACCCTACACTGGCTATCCATACGATCCAGAATTAAACACAAAATTTGTTCTCTGTGCTACGTTTCACTGACGGGCTCCAGTCCAACATACCTATCCGACCTCACCCATGTGTACACACCAGCAAGATACTTACGCTCCTCTTCTGACACTCGTATTCTCATTAACTCCCTATGAAAAAGAAATCATATGGACAACGTTCTTTTGCATACCAGGGCCCAGCAACGTGGAACGAATTGCCCACTGAACTTAGACACAAAGACACGGTGATCTCATTCAAGTGCGCTTTTAAAACTCACCTATTTCAACTGCAAGAACAGACTTAAAGACCTAATAATGTTTCCTTACCTTAAATATTTACAGCATGTTTTCTGTTTTCTAATTTCGTGGTGTTTGTTTTTATTTTTGTAATCATATCATTATGTATATTTTTTAAGTGTTGTCAAATGTTATAAAGCGCTTAGAGCTTCTAAAGATTAGGCGCTATACAAATTCCTCATTATTATTATTATTATTATTATTATTATTATTATTATTATTATTATTATGTTACAAGACTAGCTAAATACATCCAATTTCCAATTATTTTAAGAGACAGAGTAATATTTTGATCACTACCGTCTTTCTTTGCTCCTTGATAGTTTTTCTTTGTGTAAGCATATCAGTATCTAGGAAATACATTTATTGTGTGAAACGACATTATGCTAACACTGTTTACATTATGCCAATAAACAGAATGTATGAACAAATAATCCTAGTATTTCAGATTGAAAAGTTGCAGGATGTTTATTTGTGTAATACTTCACGGCACATTTGCACATGAAAAACAATATCCTGCATAGACAAATGGAGAATAACAAACCTTTTCGTGAAACAGTCTCGGTGTCACTTCTTTACTGTTCTCGGTGTATTCATAAACAGCCAATGTCTAGTGATCTAAATACTACATACAAAGATACGTTGTGATTAGGAAATCGATATAACATAATGTACACAAAGTATTTCCTGTATATTCACATGGTACGACAGATTCGAGCTAATAAGTAGTAGTAGCGATAGTAGTAGTAGTAGTAGTAGTAATACACACTTACCAAGAATCAGACACTCCAGTAATCGAATATAGAACTTCTATCCTGAAACGACGTTGAGGCAGTTGTATGTGAATAATGGAGTGGGTTTTAATCCAAGCTCCGTTAATATAAGGTTCTCTCTAATATTTATTTCCTTTTCCACGTGTTACAGTCGAAAATATGCCCAGAATACGGAACGACACTGGATTCATTCAACAAGAGTTGCAGTGCGAAGGTGGAATATGTTGGTGATCTTTTAGAATGGTGCAGTCTGGCATCAAAAACGTGTATTTGCGAAGCCCAGTGTCTGGCGTCGAAAGGCGTGATTGAACGGTTAAGGGCCTGGTTTCAAACTGCGTATTTGTGCAGTAAATGGTTTGGTGTCCAAAGACATGCTTGTGTAAATCGTTAAGAGACGTAAGATAACCTTTTGACTTTTTCAAGAACTATCAGAAAAAAGAATGAATGAATAAATGATCAAAATTGAAGCAAAAGAAAGAAAGAAAATTAAAATTTAATTTAAAATTTAATTGACAATGATACATATTAAACACAGGATGGGTGATCTTCTTTACTTGGGAAAGAGAAAGAGGAAAAGAAAGTATATAAAACGAAAGAAAATTGGAGCATAGCCATCCGCCATTTGTACCTGTTGGTACTTTATAGTCTAATACTTGTCTACATTTAGTTTCGTACAAAAGCATGACATCCGTTCTTTTTTGTGACATGCTAACCTTTTAACATGGTACTAATTGCCACCGAAAAGTGCTTTGAAAGTTTGATTCTTCTCCCAGAAATATACCAAAAAGATCATTATTAATTTGTACGGCTTGGACTTTTTTATCTGAGAAAGCTGCAAAAATAGCGAATATCAACTATTTCACACCATTTGCATTGTTTACACGTGCCTTTGTATGAGGTAAAACAAGCAGCGAATAACCCAGACCCCAATATGCTGCCAAATAAACCGTCAGCAGAATAGGGTCTATAATGACAGGCAGACCTAACTGCATAGACTCAAATCTGCCAGTACATTACGCCACACCAACTATATTCATAGTAGGTGAGTTCTATATATGGGCACGATTAGTATCCTATTGTTTCAGATTTTTTCTCAACCAAGCGGTAAAGTCGAATCCTTTTGGGGTTTTGTGATTTAACGCCAGTTTTAAGTAGATGGTAGGTTATGTATGGTAAACAAGTGTATTTTGTGGAGGAAAGACACGAAAACTTCCGCCGACACAGGTGAGATTCCAATGATATGAAAAAAGCGAGTGCCTCAGACCATTCGGCCACCAGGCGACCCATATTATTATATATATTATATTATCATATATATATATATATATATATATATATATATATATATATATATATATATATATATATATATATATATATATATATGCACTAAATATGAACAGCTTAAAAAGGGGGGGGTGTCAGTGGGTGGGTGGGTGTGATGGTTTGTTGATTTTGTACTGATTTTACCAGCCCTCTCATAAATGTGATATTATACGATGGTATTATTATGGTGCCCATTTCTATACAACTTACCTGAAGATAAGTTTGGTTGTTAAAAAGAAAGCGTTTTGAAACGTGGTTCAGAAGCGGTTCACAAGGTATAATGTGAGGGTGGCGATCGGGCGAAGGGTTGGGATGAAAGCAGTGAAATCAAAATTTTATTTTTATACCCAGCTATATAATTCACTTTTAAGACAACTGATATACGTTACAATCTTCCTTTACATGTTAGAGCTAAAGCATATTATAAAATAAGACAATTAACTTGATTCAAAACATTATCCTGCGGCTTTGAGTAGTTTGCACAATAAAATGAACTGTTAGGAATGGTGTACGCGAAAACAAAAATAAAATGATGTGAACAATTTTTGACTTTGCTAAAGATCGTAATATAAATTGGAGGGACATGTTAGCACAGTATATGTTTATAATGGAAGGCAAAACATACGCAACATAAAAGCACTTTATGTGAAGGCGGGGATGTTCATGCTCCGTGGGCAATATTGATAAAGGTTATTTCAGGAAGAAAAATCAAAGCTATAACAAGAATTAGCTACTGTTCCATATTGAAAACAGAGCTCTGATACACTGAGGATCAACAGCAAAACTTTTGGCAAGTCGAAATTATACCCAAAGTTGTTTTATTTCAATTTCATCTACACATTACGTTGTCCAGATCAAGTACAATTTTCACAGCTAAATTCTTATTTGTATATTTATGCCAATATTTATGCCAATAAAGTTAATTTCTGTACGTCAGACTAATTTCTGGAATACTGTTATAAGTCAAGTTACTCTAGTTTATTCATTAAAAATGCTGCTGGCTATTTAGGTCATTTAGGTCACTGTGACTTATATTGGAATAGTTCATGTACTAAAAATGTGAAAATCAACAATCTTTGACTACTTATAAAAACATTGTTAACTCCAACAAAACATTAATCCTTTATACATTTTGACGTACAACACTATAACGTAGTTAAAATTTAGTATATTGTAATTAAAATATTGAATAAAAAATGGGGCGTAGAGTGCATAATAAATAATAATAAATTGGCCAACCTGGATGATCGTAATGGTACATTGATGGGGTGGTTATGCAGTTTAACGAGTTGATCGTTGGCCCAAAGTTTAGCTAAAGCTGATTATAAAAAGAACAGAATGAAGTCATATTTCCCATATAGAGATATTTATTGATTCGTCGTTGCTTATCTATTCTTCACACATAGCAAGTAAAATATTGCAAACTACGGTCATTAGACAGTCTCTCAATCTCATAAACTGTGTTTCTGGCATTCTTTTTCTTCATTCTCTCTATCTAAAGTTTGTCTACGCTCCCAAAATAACACGAAATCTCGACATTAAGACCAGAGTTAAAAATATCAACTTTAGCTTGTGTTACTTTCCCACATATGTATCCACTTCATCAGTCTTTAAATAAAATCACCAAATAAAATCAATTCCAAATAAACCCCTTACAATATACCGCAAATAATATATTTGGACCAGATGAATGTTCATCCACACGCATGTTGACTTTGTCAAAATGAAGATGCAGTGAATGCTTAGAATACCACACTATGGCTGGATCGGGGATTTTAATGCAGAAATGGTCTGTTAATTGCACCAAATATATGACGTAATTAACTTTTATATTAAATAATTATTTTTGTAATTATATTTTTCTAAGCATAAAGGAAAACAGATTTTTGGCGAAAAAGGGAGTTACGTAATAACGAGGCATTGGAAAATAGGTAGGTTTCTCAAAGTTACTGCAAAGGATCAACGTCCTTGTTACACTATAAAGCTCCAAAAGGTATATCAGCCATACTGAGTTATTTTCCATAAAAAGGTCAGATGAAACTCAAAAACAAACGTAGCGGAGTAATGGCGAATATAGTTCTTTGTAAAACTGGTTACAACTGACAAGGAAACAATGGACGATACCAGAACTGTAGCTGGGAAGACACAAAGCAGAAAGCACTTGTATACTGTAATCGGAATTAATCATATTAATCATAAATTAATAAGAATTAGGCAAATCCTAAGACTTCTAGTGACATCACTGACCGACACAGACACATGGAGATGTGCTATACAGTGCGATAGGATAGAGTTCTTAGTCTTAGCAATGGAAATTATACTTAACATACATACATACATACTGCATACATACATACATACATACATACATACATACATACATACATACGTACATACATACATACATGTTATTAAGCAAACTCAAACACGTACCGAACTCGATATCCTGCTGAGGACTATGACAATTTAATGCATACAAGAAGAAAAGACGTTGAATTGCACACGTATCTGAGAAAGAATTACGAAATGACAACATGGAACATTTTTATTGAAAGTAACGTAGTACCCCGCTTCCAAGACAATTGTGAAGCCAGTTGTACATGAGGTAGGATAAAATCAAAATAGAAGTTGGAAAGAAAATGATAGTATTTGTATTGTATTAGCAATAGCCATATTAACTATTTAAGAAGAAAGCCAATCTGTCTAGACATATTAGCGACGTGTGCAATGCAAAGGGTCGTGCTCACTAGAGTTTAATCCATGGTGTCTTAAACAGAAAACAAAACTTGGGAGAAGACTGGCACGCTGGACTCTTCTATATGATGAAAAACTAAGCTTGGGAGAACAGTGGCACGCTGGACTCCTCTAAATGATGATGTGTTAGTGTTTGAAATGAACTCTTTCAAGAACTCATCCAAACAAGCTTTATCTCATACAAACGCATGCAACTGATTGACAAGGGCCAAAGCTCTGCCCTCAGTGGAGTTGAAAAGAAACAACCCATGAAAGACACAGCTACATCTGTGAATCAGTGTTCACGCCAAATTGTGTCTGAATAGGTGCAATGGTTCTTACGATATTCTGGTTAAAAGCAAGATCCCAAGTGAAAATATGGAGACCATTTTTAACACACATAACAGTAAATAAACCATGGAGCTGATGAGACCAAAAATATTAATTGAACATGAACGTCAATGGGAGTATGTTCATACAAAATTGCATTTGGAATATGACGACAGATTTTTGAGCTACGCAGGTAACAAACAAAATCTCATGTGAAGACATAAACTTAATTTTCAGTAACTATAACTCCATCTACATCGGATTGGAGGAGACCTATAAAGAGGAAACCACAAGAATAACATCTACTTGTAATAGGCTATTCACCTACCAAATGAAGACCGAGAGACGGAAAATGTGATATATATATATATATATATATATATATATATATATATATATATATATATATATATATATATATATATATATATATATATGGCTTCTGCATATCGGGCATAGGCAACACTTTATTTTATGAGCTGTGGAACCAAGCTATTTGTGATGGTATGTTAAGTACCGTATTGAAATGAAAAAAGATCGTTCATAAGCTGAAAATAATTACCAGAATAGTTAATGTAATTCTTCAAAAGAATCGTGTGTATGGGTAAAGTGGACTCATTAGTAGGTTTGAACAGGCACCACTGAATATAAACGAGAGGATCTGAGAGGGCTGGAGTTTTATAATGGTCACCTGTATGAGAATTGTTTTTCTAAAAAGCGGCACCCAGCATATCATTCTCGTCGATTTAAAAATTTCCACATGGATAGAGAATTCATAAGATTTAAACATGATAGGCTTATCTTACCACAACGTATAGTAATTTGGACAATATAGGCAGTATGTGGGTGAAGAATGACCGCTTATGTTTAATATGTGCATACAATTCGAGGTCAAGATGCATATTTCTCGCGTATTTTCGAAGTTTTAAAACTTTCAACTGTAATATGTATATCTGTATGTACGGCACACCAGTGCCTTCTCATATACTAACAAATTAATTATTGGTACAGAAACTGCTCAAAATTTTCCCGTTCCTATTTGTCAAATGTTGATATAAAGAAAAATAAAACTTATAAAGAAAAAATAAATTCATTCAAAGATAAAATAGATATAATGCCTTTGAAAAGAAGAACTTAATTAAAGTAAGTTGTTGAACTCGAATAGATATAGAATAACTTCCTGGTGCTCTATCCCTTACTGCGGGAAATGTCGCTACAACATTTGATTCTAATGTCTGAAAATAATAAATGATGATCTGGAAGTACATAATGACAGGATTGGGTGCGTCGACTTAGATATCTCTAGTGGTAGAACACCCTTGTAGAGTTTTGTTTTTCCGTTGATCAAGCTCCTGTTCGGCTGTTAATTTTTTTTTTTTATTATTTTTTTTAAATATTTTTTTGTCCTTTTGTTTTTGGCGCTGCGAACAAGATTTCACATTTTTACCTCCAGTCCGGCTAGGAAATGTGCAGTTGAGTGTAAGCTAGACTCGGAGACAAAACAACATACCTCAAAACGGCAGGAAAAAAGTGTAACGGGTAGGACTTGGCGTTTTGGCTCAGATAACTCAAGCGGTATAGCGCCCGTTAGGGTCTGCATTTATCCAATCTACATGCACACGAAAGCATAATGAGACGTATGTTTGAGACTAGTAAATTGAATCGCCTGCGGGCACTGTGTGGAAATAATGCTACACTGTACACTTAAGATCAATCACAAAATCCTGATATTCTATGGTAAACAGTAAAAATGGAAAAGAAAGCAAATCAGAAATTTTGTATATAACTGTGCCTATTACAATCCTTATGGTCATGATCCTCATTAGCAAATATTTTACTATTCTCCGGCTTGAATTAGTGGCAAAACAGTACAATATCTTTAGTTTTGATTTTAGTTTCATAAATTGTTAATTTTATACACTTTTAAGTTTCTCAAGAGCGTGACATTTACTGACTTAATCTTATGCATGCATGTTATACAGACAAACAGACGGGGTATAGGACAGCTCATTGACGGTCATCGTCACACATCATTGCAATCCAACACCCACCTTTGTCATAAGGGAAAGGGGAGAATGTGATTGTCACCAAAACACATAACTGCAATCAAACACCCACACATACGGAATGTAGGCGATAGATAATGATCACAAACTCCCCTAATTACAATTCAATACCCACACTTATTAACAAAATCAGTAGAGGAACGGGGTGGGGTTAAGTAATGGTTAATAATACATATAATTACAACTCAACAACTAACCCTATAAATATAACAATGGAGATAAAATGAGGATTTCTGAGAGTCACTTACACCTACTTATCGACAAGCAAACACACCCCCCTATTCACAAATAATCAAACGCACATTCTCATTATAAAGCGTGACGATCATTCAGACCTACTTAACGACACAAAAAAACCCACACACGTCCTCACATCCAGCAACACTTACATACTCAGAAACTGCCAAAGCGTGGGAGAGGTGACCAGAAGGACTGGGAAGAGAGTTGTGAGAGGCAAAATTGATTTGAAGTCAGTGATAAAGCAAGAACACACTAATAAAGATAGGCATGCCACAGACTGAACCAGATGGAACCCTTAGTGAAATCAACGATATATGACAAGGAATCAAGCACAAGAGCAGTCAAAGGGAAGAGACACTAGAGAGTAAAATCTAAGATATCAGAAACGAGTTTAGTCAAGTTCCCAATGGCATTGACACTATAACAGATGTCAAAAACGAGTTTGGTCAAGTTGTCAATGGCATTGTCACGATAATATATGGCAGAAATGTTAAGGACGTTTATATGAAAGTCATTATGAAATCAGAGGCAAATCTAGTAGCACAGAAACCAAGACCGGCTATGAAGAACCGCTTCAATGAGTGGATTAAACAAAGCACAGCAAGAAGATATTTTTAAACCAATACCCGAGAGCGAGCCAGTAATTTGGTGCTTATCACTAGTAAATCCTAAATCAGGGTATAGCAAGCAGCCAAAAGAAAATTGGGACCACATATGGTCAGAATCAGCGTGGATTTCCATATACTAAATGAATATATATGTACATTGAAAAGATACGGCAAAATTTGAAAAGCAAACACAGAAATTCATAGCCAAAAAATATTTTAAACAAGACCTATTTGAGCAAAATTAGTCAATAAATAGACAAAATTATATGTCGCCTGATTGTCTTATCAATTACTCAGACGTGGAATAAGGCGAATGATAAGGAGAATTTTACGAGAAACAAATGCCATGCAATGATTATTACCGTATGCATGAAGAAATACAGAGTTTTACCTGTTAACATTCTTCAGAAAAAATAAAAGAGGCAATCCAAATCAAGCCCAAGCAAAAAACAACGAAACAAAATAAATTCACAGACTGTGAGAATTTAGAGCCGGTGTATATTCTATCTCTAGTGTTCAACTATATGTCCATGCAGTGAAATCTATGATCAATGAGCAGCGAGAAACCCGATTTCCTCGAGTTCTCTGGCTGCGAATTTTCACGACAGCGAGGATACTTGAAGAGTAATGTATTTCTGCATTATCACAATACAACGAGTTTTGTCAAGAAGCTGTCCACTTTACCGAAGAATCTCCAGATATGAAAAAGGACATGCTCATGCATCGTAAAGAGTACAACATACAACTTTCATTAGTTTTAAGTTGTCAACCTTAAACCATTTTCCTTCAATACCCCAGATGTATGCAACTGCATCCAGTTCCTTCTTTCATATGGGCTAAAACCAAGGGCCCGCCAATTCATCGTATTGTTATATTGGTATATTTTTTTCGTGAGGGTTTAAATAAGAGAACACAAGAATCAAAGAACCAAAAGAAAAATATATGTAGCAAACCTTGTTGGAACTCTGTGGGGTGACATGCTAAATAAGCATACAAGCGAACACGTCAATGCTACTTCATAAAACGAAAACTAATACTCTTTGTGTTCTATAAATCCATCATGTTGTAACTGTGCCTTCTACATACTGACAAAATGGAAGAATCCGGCAATCAAAACGAAAAAAGAGTCTCCTTTTGGGAAAAAAAACTGTGCCTTCTTGTGATTACATAATGAGGTATATTGATTACAGCATTATTAACTAATCAAACGTTAAATGCAATTCAACGTCGCGAAGTCAGACATCATTAACGAATCAAACATGTAGAGATTATTTCAAATTCGCGAAGTCAGACATCATTAATTAATCAAATGCTTAGCTGTAATTCCAATTCACGAGGTCAGATATCATTTGCACACCAAACAGCATTTTAATAGTACAATTTCAAATCAAGGTACAGTCTATGGTAATGAATAATAACTATGATAGAGAAGTAATCAATTGTTTGCAAAAGATAAATATGTCTGTGTATTCAAACATGACACAATCTTCAAAACAATTTTCATTTTCCAGCACTCACGGTCACTTACTTTTCTCTCAGGGCATGTAGCTAACATTCGAACCTAAATTGTGTCAAGAAACAACAATTTTCACAACCAAAAATAATCAGCTTTTATGTCCACTGCTATGCCAAATGTAACCTAAATCATTAAGTGTATCAGAAATGCAACTGCATTATATGGTTGTTTAATGAGGAGAAGCACAGACCTTTTATCATACAAATCCTTTCCGACTTTACATTTTTATTCCAGTACTGGTTTTTGCAATTGTTTCCTGTAAATAACTACCATGTTCGTTATTTCTATGAATGCTCGTTATCACAGCATTCATCGACTCAAAATATAACCACCTTCTGCATGCTGCTCTATTTCTATCGTGCTATCAGAGTAATTTAAACCACTTGCAATACAAAACATAACCAAATATTGTATTTAATCTTGTTTGGTCGATCTCAGGCTAAATCATATTAATACACATCGAAAATGTTTAACGGTTATCTTCAAAACTCCTGCTAATATACTCGGAGTGTTATTAACAATCGACAACATTTATACCTTGCACAACGCTGCTTTAAAAATGCGATATAAACCAAGAATTGTTCGCTGCCAAATGAAGCAAAACTTTCAGCAAGAAAGTTACGGAACTAGTACGAGTTCGCATATTTTACGCCTCCATTAAAACAGCGCAAGAATGAAGCTTAACAATTGTTCAATACATTTTCATACGCAGACCTGTTTACACAATTAAACATTGGCTGCCAGGTAAAATCTTTTTAGAATCCACTTGCAGAACTTCAGCACGCTTATATTTGTCTCTTTACACAAAATGTTAAACTGTAAAATAACTTCGTCTTCATGATGGTGGAAAAGATTACAGACATACTCTGATTGCGAACAGACCCAATACTTTTGATAATACTTCGTTTTCAATTATGTTTCAACGATCACTTCAGTACAGTGATATCTTGAGGAAGGTGGGTGTATGAAAGCATGCGTAAAGGGTCACATTTAGCAACAAGCTATTTGAAAGGGTTTCCTATTTCATTTCACAAACTTATTACGTTTACTCCTTATTGCTAGAAATTGCATAGTAATGAACAATTCAAGCAAACTATTTCCCATACCAGTTTGAATTTACCTATTACCGGGAGAGACGTTGGTGACTGCATTCCTTTGAAAGCATTGTTTACAAAATAAAATGCAAATATATATGAAAAGAATTGATTTTATTGAGTGTTCAGTGAAGAACATTTCATATACGTCGGCGACATCAATTATTGTATGTGTATGCCATATTTTATATACATCATTATGAAAATATTGCAAACCTGTAAATTCTACGTTAATATCAAGAAACTTGGTTTAAGTATTTGGGTTAATAATGACAAAAGATTTCTTTTTAATTTTAATTGCTGACAAAAACAAATATTTCCTTTTCAATAGGTTTAAAAGTCAAACAATTTCATACAATAATTGACATATTTAATAATATTTTCTAACCCCGGCCGTGTCATACCAAAGACTTATAAAAATTGTACTAACAGCTGCCTCGCTAGGCGCTCAGCATTAAGAGGTTAGTGTTAGGACTTGTCGGCCTGGTAATATGACTGGGTGGGACATCATGCTACATGTCTGCGGCATGATGCCCCAGTGCTAGACATCACTACTAACTGCCACACTGCAAACACAGTGGCGATATAACTGAAAAAATTGTTAAAGCCGCGTTGAAAATCCAAATCACCAACACACACTAATAATATTTTGAATCAGACGCATAAATTTTGATCATGTCAATGACAAAACAGCATCGTCCTAGTAAGTAACAAATTAAATAGAAGCAGTCAGTCACACACACACACACACACACACACACACACACTACTAAGCAAACTAAATCAATTTTAATCAGCCCAAATCAAAGCTCGTATAAACAACCTAATATGTTATTATCTATTTTTGTTTCTCAAATTAGTCTTCATTTTATAATATTCAGAAAGCGTATGGTGAAATTAGGAGAAACTTAAATAGCAATTCAAAGAATTCGATCCTTTATATATTGCATAGATAATGAAAGGTGATTTAGATTCATTAGCAAAATTACAAACATACAGTGTATATGTGATGCGCAAATGTTTTTATTTATCTGATGAATTGATTGACCATAGGTCAATATCAGTTGCAGTTAAAATATATAACAGCAGCAAAATATAAGAAAGGCAATAAAAAGAAAAAAAAATTCATCCGGAAACTAATACCGGTCCATTAATACCTGTAGACTATTTTAGCTGATATGATCGGCTTTAATAATAAATGATGGTCGGATTGTTTTAAGGACACTGTTAACACATTATTGGCTCTATCAATCCAGGGAAATGGGAGCGAATTATGTTTCACAAAGACACCCAGTAGCAGGCAACCCGGCTTGACCTAAGCGAATATCGAGTCCTGGACTCTGTAGTCTGACGTCATCTAACTCAGTTACCGTTGCTCCCCGAAATATTGGAGAATAACTCGCAGATCATCTTTAAATTTTACATGTAGGGCTCGAAAATTGAAATGCATGATTTGAATCTCAAGCAAATTTTACAAAACATACCACAGCAGAAATAAATAAAAGCATGACCTTATTGGAAAAAAAAAAGTCAATTCAACGGAAAAAGTTAGATGTGCTAATGACTCTATCAAAATTACACAAGCTAATTGGTTATATGAAGAGGAAAACAACAAACAAGAGAGCAAACGAAAGATTGTCAAAAAAGCATTTGTACATGTATCCTTCATAATTTTTCGGAACATCTAAGTTCTTATAAGAATGAATACATTGATAGAAATACGATAAAGGCGAAATTTTGCAATGCTCGTGTTTTCGAACGGCCTCTTTTTAAATCAACCAATGTACTAGCTGGCGACAATTTATAATTTTCTTGTTTGACAGTAGACGGATCTTATTAAAACAATATTATTTTCAAACTTAAGTTTAATTCTGATCTTATTCAGGTCAGTAACTTTGCGAATGAAATGCCCATGAATCTGCTGTAAAGCCTATACTACTGTCTATGAAGCCTATTTTATTGTATATGAAGTATATTATGTATATGAAGCCTATTTTAATGTATATGAAGCTTATTTATGTATATGACGCCTATTTTATTGTATATTAAACCTGTTTTCTGCAGAAACACAAAATGAATAGTAGAGTTACATCCGAGTGATTAAGGAAAATATGATAGAGTTCTTAATGAAACAAACTTCAAGCAATCGATGCCTCTAGCTCCCACCAGGACCCAGACTTAAAAACCAATATGGCTTCCATTCGAAGCATTTTCACTGACTTTCAGGAGCTGGAAGCCTAAAACGGCTACAGGATTTTAAAACCATTGCAGACATATATATGACGATAAAATAATACATTTTTATCATGAATGATCTCGGAAAAGAATACGACTTGTCACAGACACGGTAAAGTTTCTGAGTGGTTAAGGCTAAACCATCCAGTTCACCTCTATTGCTCAAAACTTGGTGATCCTTTTGACAAAACTGGGATCAAGATGGATAGGCACTAAAGGAAATACTTTCTACTCAGATCATTTTAAATCTCAGTTATTCATGTGTTATGAGAAACGTACCCTGCGTCCCAAGACTCATAACGTGTCTCCTCGAACTCGTGCTTAATTTCTGCATCCAAAGCAATCTTGAGTTCTGACCAGAACAGCCTGTTCTTTGTGCTTTGTCGTGCCCACTCAATTACTTTTGAGGTTCGAAAGAGATGCTGCACGGATTTCTTCATGTGCTTCGAGTCTATACCTTCCAGAAGGACCGGAATCATAAAGTGTAGACCTAACTTGACAGCTCGTGCTTGGGTCACATTTAGTTGGTAGGTACACCACTGACATGCCATAAAGTTCTTGGACAACACAAGGATGACTGTCTTACTTTTATAAATGTTATCAACTATCTCATCACATCTTGCCACGCCCGGGACAGAATAGCGATCTCTGATGTAAACATTGTATTTAGCTTCTTCCAATTCTTTTAAAAGGTCGTGGACGACCCAGGCACTGTCTTTTTCAGCATAGGCTACGTAAGTGTTGTATTCGAACTTGCATGTTAGTGGATGGTATCCATCATGCCTTTTTTTGCCCATCTTGTGAAGAAAGAATTTGATTTCCCATCTGTATACGTAAGCTACAACGAGGAACACTGTGAAAAACAAACAAATAGTGGCCGAACAGGCAACGCTTATGATACGTTGATAATTGTCATTCTTGCATTGTTCTGGTTTAGCGTCTTTCAAAGGCGTGTGATACAGCAACAGTGGCTTATAACACCAATAGCCGTTAGGGTATCGAGAGAATAGATTTGTTTTATTGGGGTCGCTTAGCACATAATTTATCCATTTCTGCAACTTGACTATCTCGCAGTCACATTGAAAATAGTTGTAAGCAAAGTCAAACTTTTTTAGGCTCTTGAGCGTGGCTGGAGGAAAAGGTGGTGCTGGGAAATTACTGATGAGATTGTCAGATATATTCAAAACCTCTAACTTTGTGACATTCTGAAACGTATTTGTTGAAACATGTTCAATCTTATTTCTATATAAATCTAAATATGTCAGATTAGGAAAGTAACCAAGAAAGTCAGTTGGTAATAGGCGAAGACTAGCATCTCTCATAATAAGTGTCTCCAAACGTGATAGGAAAACTAGTTTTTTAACGTCGGAACCGCTAAAATCATTTTCGGACACATCTAATAACGTCAGGTTAGGTAAATAACGAAAAATATCCTCTGCAACAGCCATATCGTCTTTGAAGTTCAGATCATTTCCGCTTAGATCTAAGTGTTGCAATGATTCACTTTTCAGGACTTCATTTTGTATTCTTCTCAAGGTTGTACTCATTTTGCTCAAGATTAAAGTTTTTAAGGAGGTCAAGTTTGAAAAACTGTCATTGTTGCCGATGTCTTCCATATCATTTCTGCTCAGATTTAAGGTTTCAAGCGTTTTAAGACAGTTCCAGTTCCGGGAATAAGGAACAATTATTTGATTCCAGGACAAATCAAGATTTTTGAGATTGTTGTAATGTGTTTTTCTAGTTTTGTGATCACAAAAAATTGGAGGAAAGATATTAATCTGGTTGTGAGAAAGGTTGAACAGTTCTAGCGTCTTAATTCCTGAACTGAGTTTAATCTTGTTGATCCAATTGCCTTGCAAATCAAGATGGACGAGTTTCGTGAAATTTTTTAAAACTTTGTCCTCGAAATGTATTATTTGGTTTCTTCGAATGCTGAGGTGCGTAAGGTGTCTACCCTCGAAGTATTTAAAGATTTCCTGCAGTCCATTCTGAATCCAAAGACGGTCTAACTTTAGTGTATGAAGCGGAGCTCTGTTAAGGCTGCCAAGGGCTCTTTGAATTGATTTGAGATTTTCCTCCTGTTCGAAGACAGTTTTGACGAAACTCAAATCTAGAACTTCCAGTTGTGTCAGATCGGTAAACACATCCTCCTCAAACCATGCAATTTTGCAATGCCTCAGCCTCAAGTGTGTTAAAGTTTCAAAGGAAAATGTAAGATTTTTTAATTCATTTCTGCTAAGTATATTTATGTTACAGTTAGAAAGATCTAAAAGTAGTATCCCACGAGGAATGTTTGGAATATATGATAGATTCCCATCATGACAGTTGACGCTTCTATCCGTGCAATTGCAGTTTGCTGGACACTTAACGTTTTCGCAATCTCCTTGGTAAGGATTGGCCTGGACGTTTGCACACTCTTTCACAATAAAAAGAATGACTGTGGCAACCACAGATATCAAAAGGAACAATCTCTGGCCCATCTTCTACTGCTGATCAGAACTGTATCTGGAAGAGAATAAAATAGTTTCGAAATGGATATTTGTATTTGAAACTTCTGGTAAATGATTAACCAATATAGATATTGCACTCGATCAGTCGCAATGCAAATTTTACGAAACGAAAACAAACAACGGTGACTTTTAATCTTCTACAACAAACTATGTATGTCATGCATTATAACTTGGATCAGGTTCTTTTGCATCTGACACTCTCCCACGTACACAATTACGAATGAATATTTGCATGCTTTCTTTGTTGAAATAACCGCAACGCCAAAAGTATTTCATTATTTGTATTGATGATATGATTCTTCACAAAAATCTAATACGGTTTGTTCATTTGCTTGTTGGTTAAAAACTTGAATCTCAACTTTGTAACGAATTGATCTTAATCATCCCGATCTGCCAAGAAGTCGTCGTGCGGAAAAGGAAACTTCAAGCAGACAAAAATTCTGCCAAATTTTGATAGAACATCTAAACAAATTCCCTAGTTTATCTTCAAGTCTATGTCATGTATTAGCTCCAAAACCAAAATCTTTTGGATTACGAACGGACAGAGAGACAACTGGTAGACTTTTATATATGCCCTTTTCGTGGTACATTTGAGAAGGTGTGTGTATAAAATAAACCTATAAATAAATCACCTTCGCTCGTTGAAACTAAAAAATTGATTTTAATTACGATATGCAAATCTATTCGGGCACGTTTTCGTAGACGTCAAAGGAATATACTGAAACCAATGTTTACCGTTCTCCTTACATTGTATTTGGGGGCCGTAATAGGGTAATTGTATTGCTATCAAATTAAACATCACACCTATGCTCATCTTGTTTGGTCTGTTGTTGGTACGTCTCCCCCTCTTATGAACACAACATCTCAAAATACAGTACTCCCTCATTATAACGATGTCCTTTCGAAACACAGACCATACCGACTTATAGTAAGGCCGTCTTATAAAGGAGTACAAAACTCATAATTTTACTGCCACTCTCAATGAAATGGGATCCATTACCATACTTGCCTTATTAATGGAACCGTGTTGTAATTAAGAGACATATACTGCGTGACTGCTGTAATGGGTAACTAACCAGGATTTTAACATTGATCTACCAGCAATATTTCACCTAAGAATTACTGGTGTGATATTTAAAAAATAGAAAAAAAATTATTTTGTTCTTATAACACACGCAATATCTATTGAACGGTTTGTGGTACCAATGGATTGGATTACAATTTTTAAATGTAGTTGGATCGGTAAAACTGGAAAGGTTTAAAAGATATATACTGACAGTATGATCTACAGACAGTGGTCAAGACATGGCTCATGTTCACTCCTTTTTTCATTACATGAAGATCACCTAGATAAACCGCCTTATTACAAATGAAAAAGGATTTTGGCAGGATACGGTTACAAAACAAATTCGAGGAAAATTTGGAGGTATCCAGATATTAAAATAAAGGGAGTAAAAATTTAGCAGAGTTTATCAAATGTATTTGTAATAAATTTTGGCAAGATGTTATCATTGCCTTAGCAAGATGGAAAAAGGAACTTCGTCAGTCGAGGAATATATGTCTCAGCATATTCTAAATTTTGTTGGTATTAATAACTTGTATTCATATACCAAATGGCGGCCAAACGGAATAACGTGTCAAAATTCATTTTGGTAATGAAGGATAATTATTAAATTTTGAAGCATTTAGTCAAATGGGAATTATATTAGCATGTTAAACACTATAACGAATGTAACTTCAGAAAACTTTTACCATCTTATACATAAGAATTTAAAATCTGTATATAAAGATTGGTCAAGTGTAGAACAATTCAACCCTTGTGGAAAACAATTGACATCTGCTTTTAATTATCAACTGGCATGCTTACAAGCGAGCAAATCAATAAATCATTTGCAAAGATATTCTAAACGTTCAGAGTTTAAGAAAAACTTCCCAGCTTAAAATCCTTGATTTTGACCGTGTAAATAAATGTTGTTGTTGGAAAATATCCCGAAGTTAATTTGATTGCAGTTGAGATAAGAAAACGAATTTAGGATACTACAGTGCAAACATTCAGTCATGACTCTCACTCTCTCGTACGACTGTGATTAGTTCTAAAGTGTATGTATGTATGAATGAATGTATGTATGTATCTATATATGTATTAATGGATGTATGTATGAAGCCATACGTTTGCTCTATCTGATGTTACAAATTTTGTTGACAATAATTAACTTCACTGGATAAACTAATATCAATTTACTTCACTAAAATAAAAAAATATCCTGCAAAAGGTTATGAAATAATTTATCACTATCACCCTTATTTTGTGTGCGATTTGAGTCTTCTAACTTACTTAAAGATTATTTCCTTACTGAATTAATGTAATCAAATCAGATTTTTATTGAAGTACTACATCGGCTTAGTCCATTTAATTTCCCTCCAACCTTCACCCACAAGAGCATGGTCGAACTTTGTATGATTTAGCTCATAGTGGTCCAACTAAGGGCCCGCGGGTCATTTTTGTGGCCAGCGCTGTTACGAAAAGTCAATTCTATAATTATAGTACAATTACTATTATATACATTGAGCCGAATTTATTAGAAACGAAAAATAAACATTTCATAGCTAATTAAGCCGACTCATACTGGAAACTCTTAGAACTAATAGTCTGTGTTCGATGATGTTGCCCTAGTAAATTCGAGAGGCGATTTTGATGCTGTCAATGGCACTGGAGTCACCGGAGTCTACGGCAACGACTCATCTGCTTTTTATGGCCCGTGACAACAAACCGGCTACTTCGTTTAACAGTCTTTTTGGTGCTTAACGACACAACAACAAAGTAGGATATTTAGTGCCAAAGTAATTGAAGGGAAGTGCCTTGCCCAAG